>JAJOZX010003853.1:457500-460000 GCA_023014485.1 Bathynomus jamesi
AGAATGGTAACGACGTAATGTACTTCAATGAAACTATAATTGAATGTAATGACTTTATATATAATGTAAGAATGTACTTTAATAGAACTGTAAGGGACAATCATAAGCGAATGGGAAGTAATCCATAATCGAAATCATAATTGTAATAAACCCAAACAAAAATGTACTCAGTCGTGAAATATCGCCTTCAGAAATGAAGACGTGGCAAAGAAAAATAAGATCAGTTTTTATTTTTATTTATTTTTTTTTATTTTTATTTGGAAACTTTCAAACACCTGATCGTGTTTAAAAGGGGGGAAACTTAACCTCCAACTGCCATCCCCCAACATTCAGGCATATTTTATACGTGTATTTGTAAAATGAAGGACACTTGATTACGGCTCTCTGCTTTGGTCACTGCTAAGAGACTCCCCTTGTTAGCAGCCTCGCTGCGGGGAGGGGGCAGAGGCCCCTTGCCTCCTTAATATTTTTAGATTCCGGCCTGAGCTATGGTCGAAAGAGGTCGAACCTCTACCCCTGTAAATTCAGAGCAGTGCCTGTATATTTTTAAGAAGAAAATTACAGTAAGCGAAATTTTTTTATTTTCCCCCTCGAGTTGGGCTATCTTCAGAGGAATTTAGTCAAGAAAGTAGAAGTATCCGAGTATTATTGAAAGAAAAGAATTAACAGTGTCGACCCCATAAAGCGAGAGAAAAGAATTAGAAAGTTATAGAAGAAAAGTATATAGAAGAAAATATCCGTTGCTTCCTCCGTAACTAGAACCCCCGTCGATCCGAACCAACCCAAGGCCATAGACGGAGGGTTAACATATATATATATATATATATATTATATATATATATATATATATGTACTGTATATACACACACATTATATATATATATATATATATATATATATATGTATATACAGTACATATATATGTGTATATATATATATATATATATATATATATATATATGTATATACAGTATATATATATACAGTATATATATTACAGTATATATATTATCGAAATTCTCCTACATAGGGCAGAAAACAATGCCCTCAGAGGGCACCCTCGCAAATCGTGAATCCGTAGTGTAATGGTAGCCCATCCAACAGGCAATTGGAAGGCCCTGAGTTCGATTCCCGGGCGGTTCGCCTCATTTTTCATTTATTCGTTATTTCTCTTCCCCGTGTGCAGAGACGCTCCTTATTTACGTCGTTTCTATTCATTTATATACTGCGTGGTCATTGCAGTGTAGATATATACATTAAGGTGGAGTGAAAATATCATTTTTGGATTTTTAATTTACTTGAGTGTGGAAAAGTTGCCAATGGGCTTTAGAAACAAGCATGTGAAATTATAATACAATTGAAGCATTGCTTGATTGACCACCAGCGATTTTAATATATGGCATATTTCATGTTTTAACGATCGCTTTGCCCATCAGGAGTCATCCAAGATGCTGGTCTTTCATCCATGTTTATGCAAATAATTAACAGCTTAGTTTGCTGTAGACTGTGTTATTGCATACTTGAGGTTGACATTTAAGATTACAACATGTGTGGAATGTAAATTAATGGCAATTACAGAGGGTGGCCAAATTATTAGAGCTGATGTGAGTAAGTGAGATAAGAAAGAGTTTAGTAAACCATACATTGATTTAATGCTAGTTTCAGTGATGGTAGTGATTTGGTGCGATAACATATGCAGTCCGTGAGTCAGAGGGGATGGGAGATTGGGAGTATGACAGACTTGCCTGGATTGTACTTCGACGGTCGAAAGGATAGAACGATGAAAAATGTACGAGACGCCGCAGGACATGGCCACCGGGACAGAGATACAGAAGAGCACGTCAGCATTATTTGTGAACCAGGTTCATCGTACTTTGGCCACGTGACGCCGTCAAGTGGATCAAGCAAGGCGATTTCCAAAGTAATCTTTGAATGCTTGGCTGCGCGAAGTGTGGATCTCGACAGTGTGAAAGTCGTCGGATGCGACGGAACCGCTGTCAACACTGGACATAATGGCGGAGTTATTCGGCAGCTTGAGGAATTACTACAAAAACCGCTGCAATGGCTCGTGTGCTTATTACATGCTAACGAGCTCCCCCTGCGACACCTGTTTCAGCATTTAGATGGAGCAACTACAGGACCTAAGTGCTTCTCAGGACCGATAGGGAAATCTCTCACAGCATGCACGGAACTCCATATAACATCGTATGAACCTATATCTCCATTACAGCCACTGCCGCATGTTGACGTGAAGGACCTGAGCACTGACCAGCAGTACCTGTGGCAGATGTGTCAAGCTGTCAGTGAAGGACACTGTCCCTGTGATCTAGCATTGCGAAAACCGGGACCATTGAACCACTCGCGATGGTTGACAACTGCCAACAGAATCCTCCGCCTCTATGTTGGCCTCGATGCACCATCCAACAACATCAAAACTCTTGTCACATTCATCATCCGGGTCTACGCCCCAACATGGTTCGCCATCAAGACGCAGCCATCA
>JAJOZX010003854.1:5000-27500 GCA_023014485.1 Bathynomus jamesi
CGAACGAGATTCACCAAAAGTTAACATGTGATATGCTCTGTCACGTAAATGCATAATCAATTCATTTTTTTTTTTACGACTGTACCGTGAATGGAATGAATTATCTTAATATACTGCGGACATTTTTTTCTTCTCCAACTGAGGGCTACTGAGTTGACATGAGAAGTGTAATCTTTTAACAAGGTCGGGCGTCTTCCCACTGTGCCGTTGTATTCGTAACTTTCGAGACGCAACCTTTCCTCAGTGCTGGATAGGCCGTGGTGGACCGAGAGCATGGCCACCTTGACCACCTGACTTAACATCTTTGGATTTTTATTTATGGGGGTTATGTTAAAACACTTGTGTATTCTGGCAAACCCAGGCGTGTGGCACTGTGGCAGAATTCTGTCAAAAAACATCTTGCTAATGCTCTAATGGAGTTCGGAATATACACTACAGCGACAAATGATGGTCATCTTGTGAAGAGTGTTTTAAACGTGTGCAGTTTGGAAATGTAAACCACCATATATATTGTATACATACTGAGTAATAAGGAAAATGAAAATTATATTTTCATCATTATTTCTTCGATACCCTGTAGCTTCAACAGCAAGAGTTTGTATGATCTAATGATGTCAAAAAGAAGGTTCTTTACATTTGATAAAAAAAATGCAAGTATAAGTAAGTAAATAACCAATCAAAGGATACATATGAAATGGTATATGTAGCATACATGGTTGTTGTTGTTGTTGTTGTTGTTGTTGTTTAGCCGATCAGCCCACCCTGATCGAGCAAGCCGGCGGCACGCAGGTAACCGATCGCCCTCTCCGGAGTGGACCAGAGGTTCAGCGCACTAGTGATGTTGTGTCGTGTTCGTTGTTGTGCTAAAGCGGTACAGTCTGTCATAATGTGTTCAACTGTTTGTGGTGTGTCCTGGCACAGGTGGCAGGTGTCGTCTATGGAGTTGTCTAGTCTGTGTTTCTATGTCTGTAAGTTGGGGTGATGTCCACATCGGAATCGTGCTAAGTTAACTCGATCCGATCTGCTCAGGCTGATCTCTGACCTGTTAATGGGTGGCGGCTTCGCACCTAGGACCGCATTCGGACCGAGTTGTGTCAGTGCTTTGTGGGTTAGGTGTGTGTGTGTGTGTGTGTGTGTGTGTGTTTTCTGTACTGTGTGATGTCTGTGGGGCGTGGTATGGAATGGAGTATTTGGTTATATCTCTCTGGTGTTACCTTAATGGTGCGAGGTGTTGGTGCATGATTGTACATGTAGTGGCAAGGGTGTTGTGGGTTAGTTGTCGCTGCTGCCATGAATTGTGTTCCCCTCATGCCTAAATGTTCCCCAACTTTCAGTATTTTTGTTTCAGTGTGCAGGTGTTCTATTGGTGTTGTTTGAGTGCATCCTGTAATGATACGAAGTCCGCTGTTTTGTATTGTCTGTAAGGTGTTTATGTGTGTGTTTGAGATAATGGGTGCCCAGCATGGGCTAGCATAGTGCATAACTGAGCGAATATATTGTTTGTATATGAGTGGTGTTGTTTCCTGCTGGTGTCCAAAGTTTGTGCCTCTTAGTACTCTAAGCGTGTTAAGTCTTGACGTACATTTGTTTTTAATGTCCTGAATGAATGTGGTTTGCAAAAGATAATGATGTGTTGTATGTGACCCCAAGTATTTTGGTCCTGTGAGTGTGTGGAATGTTGATGTTGTTTAGTGTAAGCTGTGGAATTACCTGGTGTTCTTTTGTGTTGCTTGTAAGCAAGGTGATGGTTGATTTTGTGGGCGTACTTTGAGTCTATTGTGTGTGAGCCAGTCTTGTATACTGTTTTATGTATGTTTGTAGGTTATTTGTAGCGGTGTCGATGTTGTTGTGGGTGGATGTTAGAGTGATGTCATCTGCATATGATGATAAGGTAAGCTTGTTATCTATGGGTGTTGGAATGTCATGCATGTATAAGTTGAAGTGTGTTGGTGAGAGAACAGAGCCTTGAGGCACCCCGTTCGGAAAAAGCTTGTTTTTGGATGACTTGCCATTAAATGTGACATGTGAGTATCTTCCTGAAAGATAGTTGCTCAGCCACCTTTTGGTGTTATTGTGCATGTTTGTGTTGAGTATTTTGTTTATGAGAGGGAAGCGTGGGATAGCATCAAATGCTTTACTAATGTCTATTGTTGCTAATAGTGTACGTTGAGCTGGTCGTCTGGAGTTGATGCCATCCATGATGTGCTGCGTGAGGTTAGTGAGTAATGTCGTGGTTGAGTGGTGAGATCTGAATCCATGTTGAGTAGGCGATAGTGGAATGTGTGGGTTGGTGATTTGTAAGATTAGTCTTTCTGTTACTTTGGAAGGTGTGCAACTGTGCATAGTAAAGTAATGGGTCTATAGGAAGCTGGTTCTGTTGGATTTTGGTTTGGTTTGAGTAGTGTAATAATTTTACCTTGTTTTCATATGTCAGGAATAATACAGTGTTGGTATGAATATGTGCTGATATTTGTGAGAGCTAGTATTCCTTGTGGGCCCAAGTGTTTAAGGTGTATGTTAGATATGTTGTCTGGTCCAGTAGCCTTCGAATTCTTAATGTTTTTGATGATCTTGGTGGTCTGGTCTGTATTGAAGGGTGTAATGGTCGTGTCGAGTCTGTAGGTTTTCTTGTGTTTGGCTGTTTGTCTGTCTGCGTGTTTCTGGTTGTTGTCTCTGTTTAAGTGACTTATCTTTGCGTAGTGATTAACTAGAATGTTAGCTTGTTGTGTATATGTTGGGATATTATTTTGGCTGCGACAGATAGCCGCGTGTGAGGTGTGAATGCCGCTGTTAGAGTGGGTAATGCTCTTTATAGTCTTGTATAGCCTGGATGTATCTGTGGAGTGGTTTAGTGTTGTTATGAATTCCCTAAATGTTTCTGTTTGTTTTTCTTTGAGTTTTTTCTTTATTTCTGTGTTGAGCTGTTGTATCTGCTGTTTTATGGCTTCTGTGTGTGGTGTTTGTGTGTTATATTTGAGGTTGTTACGTTGCCTTATGAGGTGGGCTATTTCTCTAGTGTAATTTGGGTTGTATTTCCTAATGTTGCCCTTGGGTATGTATTTGTTTGCATTATTGATGATCTGATTAAATGTCTTGAGTGTTGTATGATGTTTATGATGGGTGTGCTGTTTAATGTGGTGAATTGTTCCTCAGTCTGTATTTTGAACTGTTCCCAATCAGCTTTCTTGTAATTTCTGTAAGTGTGCCTAAGGCTGTTGGGGCAGAGTGTAGAATGTGTTGTAATGATGGGCAGGTGGTCTGATGACAGTTGTTTTTTCTGTTCTCCATTGTGTATGTGTTGCTAGTGAGGGGATCAGAACGTTATGTCTGGGGAGGAGTTTGAGTATCCTGCTTGATGTGGTATGTGTGTATGTTCTTCTGTATTGTTAAGAATGAAGAGGCTGTTTAGTTGTGTGGCTATGTTGGCGCCTCTGGTGTTGTTTTGGTTGTGCAGGTACCAACTAGTGTCTTTGGCGTTGAAGCATACATGGTTGTCTCTCAACGTTCACTTCTATACTTAAACTTCAGCCCCAAAATATATAAGGTTATACCCAGAGGCGTACTTAGCATTTGGTGCCCCAATGTAGGGATTACAGTGCCTTATAGTTGTGCCATTTGGTATCGCTAGTTTGCTATTAAAGGCTGCTGTTCTTTTTTATTTTAAAACTTATTTGTGAATCCATTTAATTTGTTACTGCTTATAACTTATTTATTTTCTATTTTTGTTTGCTTTGCCCCAGGCAGGTGCCTACTCTGCCTATACGTATATCCGCCTATGGTTATATCACTCCCTATCTATTTATCGTGTCAGTTTAAAATAATAAAAGTACTAATGATACAAATTTTTTATTTGGATTATTCTCATTATTGAACCTCTCTATTCGGTCGAGGGGACATTCTATTGATACTGAAAAAAAAAAAAAAAACCTACAATAACTTGTCAGTTAAATGTCACGTCGAGAGAATGATATTAACTCACTCATTATTTATCTAACCAAAGCCTACCTATATCTAAGCCGTTTTCTTTGACTTGAAGTCAAGCCAAGTCAACTCAAGTTGCCGCGTTCTTTTCATCAAAACCAGTTTTGCCAAGCCAGCTCCCAGGAGTGGCTACAGAAAACTCGAGCAGCTTTTTGTTAGCAAACAATTTATCATCTGCAAAATCAAAGATACCTCGAGAACTCGTTGCATGATTTAGGTCCATATAGAAATGAAAGTATATTTGGTTAATATTCATTTTAATGCTTTGTTCGTTTTCGATAGACGACGACATTCTATGACAATTTAACATATAAATTCATATTCAGGACACCTTGAAACCTCAGGGAAACTGATAAAAATCAAGGAAATGTAATAATTATTTTTTACGGAAAAAAATAAAATAAAAATTAGACGTAAAAAGCAGCCATTATAGGCCATTGACGAGGGTTTACCTCTTTCCGATGTTAAAATTTTGCCGGTCCTCGTCCTCTCCAGTTTTATGGGGAGACATCTCGTGGCAAAATTAGGAAACATAGGTCAAATCAGCCAATTAAATCTGGTTTTTGTTTCATGTTACCTTATCCGACCAATCAGAGACGTGCATTTTGAATCTCCAATAATGCATACTCATTCCAAAATCCTTATTCAGTTCGGTTTTCGCTATCGTTTGTCTGGAGTGTGATTTGGATTACTTATAAAAAAGAAGACGGTGCTGAAGTTTTCTTTACCAGTCACGGTGTTTTACCTACTCGTGTTATTTGTCCGCAGTGTGGTCACGAGTGTAATTATAGAGAAGTTGCTGACCAATATTATTGCAGATTGATTAGGGACGAGCGCGGCAGAAAAAAAAAGTGTTCCTTCTCTGTTTCCTGTCGAAAGGGCCGTGGGTTGAAAAATCCCACCTCAAACTGTGGCAAAACTTACTGTACGTTGGGTTATTCTTGACAAAGCGTTCGACACAGCTAGATGCACAGCTCTATTTAGCGTTGGCTTCCAAGCGTGCGGTTAATTGGAGGAGTTTTTGCTTCGACGTCCGTGAGCATTGGCTAGGCCAACAAGTTCAAATTGGTGGGCCTGGCGAAATCGTCTATTTATTCCTGTTGGTCGCCGCTGATTTGTACAAACATGCCAACGCTGCTATTTTTTTGCTGTGATTTGTTCAAATCTGAACTTCGTTTCTTTGGGAAATGAGCCGTTTTGAGAAATTTTCACTTTTAAAATTTCTCAAAAACGGCTCATTTCCCAAAGAAACGAAGTTCAGATTTGAACAAATCACACCAAAAAACACCAGAAAAATGTGTTTTGGTTCAGAAAGGAGAAAAAGCACTAAATCGAATAATTATTGTATATTTTATTGATGTTGGGAGCAATGTTCCCTCTAATTTTGTGCTGCTTATGTGCGCATTTTGTTTCTTGTGTGCAACATTCCCAATAATGTTATAAAATTGTGCAAACTTTATAATTTGGCATCATTCATTGAATCATCAATAAAGAGGAGGTAGATGATTTTGAAACATTAACAATTGTATCATTATTTTAAAACATAGCACCATATTATACTTTTTAAGATATATATTTTCTATAAGAACATCCAAATTAAAAATATTTTAAGTAAAATTAAACAATATATTGAATTTTAATGGTTTATACTAGTTTCTTCTTACTATTGTTTTTCTCTACGGTCTTTCAGATTTGCCCATCTTGAATATACTCTTTCAAGGTTGATTGTTCCTCCATCATTTAGGTAACTTTTCACACGCATAAGCATATCTAAATGATTTTCTTGTAAACGGTTTCTCAGCTTATTTTTTATAGAGTTCATCAAACTGAAACCACGTTCACTCCACACTAGATGCTAAAAAAGTTCCTCCTATGTCCATCAATATTGCAAGATCTTTAAATTGTTCATTTTGGAGGACAAAAACCACCATATCAGCATAGTTTTCAATAAGTTTCACTTTTATTTTTTCACCTGCAATAAATTTAGTCATTGTACTGTTCTATAATGACATCCCTTTCATTTAGAAAATCGACATATTTGGAACACAAATATTGAATTTCTTCAACTACAAAGCCAAAGTTGCATTTTGCAATTGCTGAACAATCAAATAAAGACCATTCTTTTACTTCGTTCTTAGGAAACCGGTCTTCCATGTGAACACAAAGCGTTTTTATGAAATTCAACAAAGAACAAGTATCAACTTCAATATTTTCTTCATGAAATTTGTTAAGGAGTGTTTGTACATGTTTACTCCATGAAATTTTTTCACCAAGATATTCTTCTTTTATCTTATTCAATTTACCATGAACAAGATGATTTGCATCTAGTGGTGTTAGATTACGCTTCTGTAAAAGCTTAGACAAGGAAGCCAAATCACCCAAAACATCATTCAAAATTTCCAAAGCTATTCGGTACTCAGGGTTAGTTAATTTTGTGTGACAATAATTTGAAATTGGATCATTTGATACATCCTGCTCAAAATACACTATTAAAGAATCATAATTTCTAATTATTGCTTCCAGTGCAAAATGTCTCGACAACCACCGTACTTCATTAAGAGGTTTGAAGGCAACCGACTTATTTTCAGAAGCAATAACAATCCCTTCGAATTTGCTCTTCTTTGTTGTAGATCTGGAAAATAATGTATATATGGTCCTAATTAAAGTTTCGACGTTCCTTATCAGCTTGAATTCTTTCCAAGTATCACAAATACCCAAATCTTCGCGATGGGCAACACAATGTTGTACAACTAAATGAGGAATTTTACGCTTCAGTTGCGCAGCCACGCCATTAAGACGACCCAATATTACCGAGGCACCATCAGATGTGAACATAACCATTTTTTGAAAGTCAAGATTATGTTCTTCATAAAACTGCTCGATTGTAGAAACAACTATAGAAGCATCACATGCTTGTAATTTTACTATTCCACCAAATGTCGTTTTATATTCGGTAGAATTTTGAGCTCTATATTTGAAATAAAGTACCAACATTTTGTTGACGGAAATATCCGTGCTTTCGTCAAGAGTTAACGTATGAAACGTTGCTGAAGCTATTTCTGTCATTACATCATTTTGCACAATGGCGTTAATATTCTCCAAAATTCAAATGCATAATTTTTTACTTCTCCAATTATCTGGAATATTAACATACTTTGACATATGATCATTAATGTCCTGAACAGAGAACATGGAATTATTCATTTTAACAGCTAAAATAACATTATCAATTAAAACTTGAACTTCTTGATTTGAACGTTTTCACTCGCAAAACATTAATTTTCTTTGTCTTTCTTCAGGACTTTCATGCAACATTCTGAGCAGACCTTTTGCTGGTAATGAAGGATTTTTATTTCTAAGTTTCGTTACACCGTCTAAATGAGATTTGCTTGATAAATGACGCCTTAAAAAGTCAAGTTTCCATACATCACCCCACATCTTTCCACATGCAAATTCCCCTACTACTTTTGCATCTCGACAATAATTACAAATCACTCCAGTATCGGAATTGAAAGTGAATATGTCTCGCAACTGCTGCACGCGCAAATCACTATCAGATTTTGGTGTTGCTGTTTCTATATATACTTCCATCCATTCTGTCTTAAAGAAATTTGCAGCTCTTTTCCGTTTAGCTCCTTTATGCATTGGTGTAATGGGTTAATTATAAGATGTAATAACTTCTAAATTAAAGAGTACGAATGTTTCATTACATGCGCACACCAGTATTATTTGAGCAAACTTATAACACTGCAATTACCGTAAAGGTAACTTGTTATTTTACTGATAAAGGCATGCTGAATTAACTATAGTGTCGGTTCATTAATTTTAAAATCTGAAACAAAAACAAACAATTATCATAAAATTGTACCTATATTTATGCTAAATAACGTAAAATGATTGCATAGCAAAACATATTATTATTATATTGAACATAATATTAACCTATTCGGGCCATTGGGTAGATTTGGACTCATACATTTATATATATATATATATATATATATATATATATATATATATATATATATATATATATATATAATGTACATATACACATATATATAATTTACATGTATCTTACTTTATATTTTAGAATAAGATATAGTTCACAGAAAACGCGTTTGATTGAATTTACCTTCCATAATTAGAGAAAATACTATATTCTAACGCCCGCAGTACCTAATTTATTTAAATCGAAATGAAACTTATTGAGAAATCGTATGCAAACATAGCTGAAATTTCAGGTTTTTAGCGGGTTCTGTCACACAATCATTATGAAGAGTCGTGGTTCAAAAGGTTAAACATAAAATGTTTAATAATTAAATTAGTAAAATTTTATTAGAAAATGACCACCATAAAACATTTTTTTACGCCTGGCAGTGACATACTCATGCAACATGTCGTACGGTACGACGTGTGGTATATTTTTCATCATAATAAACTAATAATTCAGCGAGGGGCTGTTTCCTTGTAATTTACCCTAATAATAGTATTATTAAGAATTTATGAATGATTTAAATAATAATAATTATAATAATTATTAATAATATCCGATAAATTAAGAGTAGAAGCCGATACCTCCATTCGTAAATAAAGATTAGAGTATATAGGCAGCCTAGGCCTTTTTCGTCTGCACGGATGAATATATTAGAGACGGATAAACCGAAGAAAATTATGGGAATAGGCCTTATATTGATTTAACCTAACCTAGGTTAAGTTAGGTTACAATTCCTTTGGGTCAAAAGAACCAGTTTCAAAGAAAGTAACATTGCAACTGGAACACGTAATCCCGCACACGACAGCAATACACGCAATAAAGTTGGTCGGTTTATACCGAATATAAATATCTTTTAGGCACTTTCCTTAATATTATTAGTTTACTCCCGACATACCGTAACGGTACTCCGTAATGAACTAGTAAATATTACGAAAGCTATTGTCGTATATTTTGGAAAATGAATTTGACTATATATCAACAAACTATTGGTAACAAATATTCACTATGCACCAGCTACGCAGAACGTTGAAACTCCAGACAATAACTGAGTCAGCTCAGCAACCGTGACTCATTCTAATGATTCAGTATTTATGTCGTAAGATATAGATATACGGAGTTGCCAATTAGTAAATGAAGATAACATAAACAGTTGTGTTTCTTGTGTTGAAAAAGTTAAGATAACAGAAAACTTAAGCATTTGAAAATAATTTTTGTTTATGTCCAATTAACTTTAAATTTTTGTGCGCATAAAATTTGGCTGTGTGCGCGGCAATAAAACCCCATGTGCGCGCGCACACGCGCACACCTTAGAGGGAACACTGGTTGGGAGTCCATGCTAGATTAAATGTATGCATTCATAAGCCTTAAGGAAGGAATTAACCTTGCATCATTGCAATTTTGGGCCTATACTGGCCTTGGCTAGCGTTGCTGTGGTGAGCTCAAACCTAAGCCACAGTCTAGGCCCCTAGGGCTTATTCAATCTTATTGTAGGCTGGATTTATGATAAAAGCATGAAGTTAGAACCCTACTGCCCAGTATTGGGTGTTCGGACGAATGACTATCCCTTTAATTTTTGAGCTACGAAGTAAGCCTAGCCAAAAGTGGGCCTGAGTTTTGTTCACATCTAACGTCACAAACTCAAGTTTTCGAGTTCTTTTAGTCCACAAATCTGACTTAAAAGTCAGTGAATGACTGTGACCAAGTAAAATTTTGGACGAAAGTAAACGGCTCTCGTTAAACGGCGACGCTTCCACAAAAATTTCATAAGTTAGCGAGGAAAAAAACAACTTTGCATTCAAAGCCAGTAGTCGAAAGCTGTTAAGCTGCACTTAAAATCTTAGTAGTTCGCGAGCTTAAAGTAAATGTTAAGGTCTCATTGGTTTAAAATTTTGCTGGAAATGGTTAGTACCAAATTAGTTACACGTTATAAAGCGAGTGTGTACCGACGAGGTGTAGGTTGGCTTTGATCTAATTACCTTCCTTTTGAAAAGTAAAGCGGAAGTAAGAAAAGTGGAAAGAATAGCCTTATTTAGCTGTTTTTTTTCAAAGAATACTTGCGATTGTTTGATTACTCATGGTCACACTAACGTAAAACCGTGAATAATAAACTCCTAATATATTAACACGCCTATACTCTTTAATTCCACAAGATACAAAATTAACAAAATATAAATATAGAGGTTTTAGGGTTAAAATTAACGCCGATGTTATTTTCTGGACACCCTGTTTTGTATAATCCTACAGCACGGCGGGATCGTTAGATTGTTCTTAGCCTATTCACGTTTCCACTAGCCCAGTTATACAAAGGGCACCAAACAGGACCAGACCGGCTGGTCAATACGCGGTTGTCCGTTTAAGAAGGTTAAAAGATGGAAGAAAATTTAAAGACAAGTGAAAGTTTTAAGCAAAGCAAAGAAGGGAAGTTGAAAGAAAGGAAGGAAATTTAATAAGTGAAACTCTTAAAGCAAATAGGACAAAATATTTATTCAGTCATATTATATATACAGGGCGTCCCAAAAACATGTATACACACTTTAAATAATTATAAAGGCAGTGTTTATTAAAATACATTTCATTTTCAAAATGTAATAGAATCTACAGACATTATTTAATTGTTTTGTCAACGCCTGTTTTCAAACTGACGTCCGTTCTGGTCCAGGCACTGCTGATAACGCGAAGCAATGGAATCGCAAACATCACGAAACATTTCGTTTGGTATTTGTGTGCATTCTCGTTCAATGGCTGCTCTCAATTCAGCGACTGTTGCAGGTTTTATAGCGTAGACTTTGTCTTTTAAGTATCCCCATAAAAAAAGTCTAGTGGTGTGAGGTCTGGTGAACGCGGAGGGTATTCTACGAAACCCCTTCGTCCAATCCACATCCACATCGTGCCAAGTACCACTCGCAATACTCCACTCTTCGGTCCGGATCATCATCTTCATTAATAGCATGGACTAATCTTGGAATGTAACTTTTCCATTGACAGCGCTTCAAAATGCGTTGGACAGACGATTCTGAAATTCCTACCTCACGACTCGCTTGCCGCACAGATTTTCTTGGACTTTGTGATACGTTTCCAGTACTCTTTCTTGCTTTGTGGGGCTTGTCGATGTCCGTGGTCTTCCGGAACGCTTCTTGTGGACATTCTGAACAGTTCCATCGGCTTCAAACTTATCTCTAATTCGAGTGATGGTAAGTCGCGTTGGTGGATCTGTTTGAAACTCCCTCCTAAACTGTCTTTGTACTTCAACTGCGTTTTCACACTTCCAGTAGCATTTTAGAATGAATTTCCTTTGTTCAAAGCTTAGTCTGACTGCCATTATTAATTCTAATGGGTTTAACTTGGAAAGAAAGAAACATCAATTGAGCTATCAGCTGTTAAAGTGTGTATACATTTTTTGGGACGCCCTGTATATATATATATATATATATATATATATATATATATATATATATATATTTAGCCATATGCAAAATTTATCAATCACCAGTTTTTCCAGTTTTAAACTTTCCAACTGGAAAAACTTGACGTCAGAATAAAACAGCACAAATATGCGTGCAAGACGGCAAATAATTCTGATGCATTGTTTATGTTTATATATATATATATATATATATATATATATATTATATATATATACTGAGCGGCAGAAAAATCGGCCCACTTGGAATATCGCGAAAAGCAAAAACGTGGGCAAGCTTGTTTATAAAAGTTTTAAAATTCGAAAATATAGTCTATGAGGCAACCAAACGACGAGACAAAACAACGTCAGCTGCGAACACACTAGCTGTAACGAATTTTCGATTTATTTTAAGAATTCGACAGTATGACATTCAGTTGCTCTTAGACTGCTAGTGCCACTTTTTTCTTCCACTAGTGGGAGTAGACATTTGCGTTTAGTAACAGATAAACTTGTAATTCTTTTGGGTTTCAGAATTGGACATTTAAAATGGATTCGAGTGCCGTAAAAGTCGCGAGAATTGTCGCCCTAATTGAAGATGGTCGGCGCCAGCGTTACGTCGCCGATGCGCTAGGAATTCCAAGAACAACGGTTCGATCGACGTGTGTACCAACCTACTCTCTCTGTAAAAGTGCACGGGGCGAATCTTTCTATTCTTCTCCACTCTTTCCCGTCCATCGGATGTTCGAAGATTAAATCTTGATTCGTCCGTGAACAATAGTCGTCCCCATTGGACCATAGTCCAATTGACATGCTAATGAGCGAAAGCAAGACGAACATTGCGGTGGTGTGGGAGCAATTCCGAGCCCATTGCTGGACGCCGAGCATGTAAGCCACTTTCCATAAGTCTCCTTCGTTCGCTCCGATACCTGACGTCTCCAGACCTTTCCAGCTCATTGCGGACGTTTGTGGCAGTCAAGCGACGATCTCGCAAAACACTCAAGACGATGAAACGATCGTCATGGGCAGATGTGCAGTGCGATCTTCCAGATCCTAGTCTTCTGGTGTACTGTCTTGTCTCCACATAACGTTGGTAGACACGTCGAACAGTTGTTCTTAGATTTCTTAGCGCATCGGCGACGTAACGCTGGCTCCGACCATCTTCAATTAGGGCGACGACTCTTGCGACGTTCACGGCACTCAAATCCATTGTAAATGTCCAATTCTGAAATCCAAAAAAATTAGAAGTCTATCTGTTACTAAGCGCAAATGCCTACTCCGACTAGTGGAAGAAAAAGTGGCACTAGCAGTTTAAGAGCAACTGAATGTCAGACTGTCGAATTCTTAAAAGAAGTCGAAAATTCGTTACAGTTAGTGTGTTCGCAGCTGACGTTTTATCTCGTTATTTGGTTGCCTCATAGACTATATTTTCGAATTTTAAAACTTTTATAAACAGAAGTTTGCTTTTCGCGATATTCCAAGTGGGCCGATTTTTCTGCCGCTCAGTGTGTACACACACACACACACACACGAGGGTGGGCTGAAAAGTAATGCCTCCATTTGAATAATTCTAGATTGTGTAGAGGTAGCCAGATAAAACCGGTTTAGTGTTGTTACATAATATCCCCACCCTATTCCAGGTTATGTAGAGGTAACCAGATAAAACTGGTTTTGTGTTATAGCCTAATATAGCCTGCACTCATTCCATACGTTGGTTCAGTATCGATTACAGTGGAAAGGAGTGAAGACGTTCGCTTCAAGCAACGTGCCGTAATTGAATTTTTGCCCGCGGAAAGTGTTGCTCCCATAGACACTCATCGGCGAATGCAAGCTGTGTACGGCAAACAGTGTGTTGATGTGAGTACGGTTCGACGTTGGCTGAGGAATTGTAAAGAAGGAGAAGCAGGGCAAGAAGATTTGCGAGACAAACCGCGAAGTGGAAGGCCTGTAACGGCAACCGACGAGTCTCATCGGAACTACGTTAACGAACTGATTCGTGGAAATAGTCACATTAAACAAAATAAAATTGCTGCAATGCTCGATATCTCCAAAGAGCGAGTGGGACACATTATCAGTATTCTCAGTTACCGAAAGGTCTGCGCCAGATGGATGCCTCGCATGCTCACTGCCGAGATGAAAATTGAGAGACTACGCATTTATCAAGAAAATCTGCAGCGCTTCGAAAATGAAGGAGATTAATTTTTGCACAGTATTATGACAGGAGAAGAGACGTGGGTCCACCATTATTACCCTGAAAATATCCATGGAATATCGGCACAAAAATTCACCGCAACCAAAAAAATTCAAAGTTCAAAAATTGGCTGGAAAAGTGATGGTGACTCATTGTTGTTGTTCTCGAAGACTTTACAGAAAGCGGGACAGCAATCAACTCCGCACGTTATATTGAAACTGAAGAAGTTGAAAAAAACGGATCCGGAGGGTTCGCACCACAAAAACGCAGTCATTGTTCACCATGACAACGCACGGCCTCACACCATTGTTCAAACGTGAGAAGCAATTGAGGATCTGCAATTCACCGTCTTGCAGTATCCACAATCTAGCCCCGATTTAGCAGCATGCGATTTTCACCTTTCCTAAACTTAAAGAACATCTCCGTGGAAATCGCTACGAGTCTGACGAAGAAGTTAAGGCCGCTGCGAAATTTTGGTTTCGTTGCAAAGCTCGAGTTTTACCGGAGATGGATTTCAAAAACTCATTTATCGTTGGCGTAAATGTATCGAGGTAGAGGGTGATTTTATAGAAGAGTAAATGTATTGTTTTGAAGAATAACTAAGGTATATATCTGCTTTTGTTTCGATAAAATCCTTCAACCCGTTTAAAATTTGAGTGGAGGCATTACTTTTCAGCCCACCCTCGTGTGTGTGTGTGTGTGTGTGTATAACCTTACCTTACCTTACAAAGGTTCCGCGCGATGATCTCTCATTTCGCGAAGGTCAAGCTTGTCGCCCCTCCTCTCGAGTTGGCCTGGTGAAGTAGTGAGTTGGATTCTTGCGCTCTCCACCTCACATAGCCAGGTACGCCCGGCTCATCGGGGATTGTTCTGAGCCAGGCGTCTGGTCTTCTTTTGGAGATTTCCACTGCAACTCCCTTCGTGTTTCTTAAGTCTTTGGGCAACTGATTAAACAGGTTTGGTCCTCTCGCTACAAAACTATTTTCTTTCAGGGTTAAGGATGTTCCCTGTCTCGCCTTCAATTTGGGAATACGACACAGTCTGCCGCTTCTACTTTCCACCGTTGTTTGGGGAGTTATGGGATTCAGAGTAAGATTGAGGACTAGTTTCTCCATTATTTTCCAAGTGTAAATAATGGTGTATCTCTCTCTCCTCCTTTCCAGTGAATATAGGTCTAGTTCTCGTAACCTTTACCAGTAATTTAGTTCTTTGCACTCATTGATCTTGGCTGTGAAGCTTCTTTGGATCCCCTCCAGCTGTCTAATGTCTTCTTTTTTATATGGGGATGTTAGGACCGAGCAGTATTCCAATTTGGATATTATCAGCGTTTTCAGTAGAGGAATCATTACATTCCTATCCCTTCGTTTAAAGGTTCTCAATATCTGACCCGTTATTCTCTTTGCTCTGTTTACTGCTATCTTATTTTGTTTCAAATTTCGCATCATCTGTCATTACAACCCCTAAATCTTTTGCTCTGGAATTTCTCTGAATTTCCTGTCCATTTGGGGTATAATATTCCATGGATTTTCGGTCTTCTTTTTTTCCGTACCGTAATAGCTGAAATTTCTCGGTGTTAAACTTCATATTGTTGTCTTCCGTCCACTTCTAGATTTTGTTTATGTCGGTTTGTAGAGATCCTATGTCTTCTGGGTTTCTTATTTTTCTACTGATCTTTGTGTCATCCGCAAAGGATGTTACTGTGCTGTCTCTGGTAACGTCCTCATCTATGTCAGTTAGCATGATTATGAATAGTAGTGGAGCTAATACTGTTCCTTGTGGTACCGAGCTGAGGACCTCTGATTCTGATGAAGATACTCCTTGTACTGTAACGACTTGCCTCCGTTCACTAAGGAAATTATATATCCATTTCCCTACTTTTCCTGTTATTCCCATATATTTCAGTTTATGTATTATGATTCCGTGGTCACACTTGTCGAACGCTTTAGTAAAGTCTGTGTATAGTACATCATAGTTTTCATTACTTTCAAGTGAATCAATAATGTTGTTGTAGTGTTCCATTAGTTGTGATAGGCATGATCTGCCTGACCGAAACCCGTGTTGGTTATCATTGAATTTTTTCTGAGTTTCCAAAAAGTCATAGATTTTCTGTCTAACTATTCTTTCAAATATTTTAGTGAGACGAGATGTAAGCGATACTGGCCTATAGTTTTTGGCCTCGGATCGATCTCCTCCTTTATATATTGGGACTATGTTCGCGCTCTTCAGGGTGCCTGGTATTTCTCCCGTGTCTAATGATCGTCTCCATATCCAGTATAGGGGCTCAGCGATTGCATTCTTGCAGTTTTTGATCAGTGTGGCATTCCATTTATCCGGTCCTGCTGCTGAGTGTTTTTAGTTTCCCTACGGCTTGTGTAATATCATCCGTCGTAAAGTCGAAATCCGTTATACTTTCCCCTTGTGGTTCTTCTTCAAAGAACGCGTTTCTATCGCATATCAATTTGTCAGTTTTTGGGATACTGAAAGATGATTCATACTGAGCTCTTAATATTTCAGATACTTCTGTTAGATCATCAGATAAATCAGTGTTCTCATTTTTTAAAGGTCCGATAGTCGCATGGTTTTTCGACTTTCTTTTTGCGAAATTATAGAGGTACTTTGAGTTAGCCTTTCTCGCTTCTATAGCGTCGTCATCTTTTTCTGTATGCTTCTCGATTAGTTCCTGTATGACGACATCGATACTTTGTAGTTTATCATTTACTATTTTTCTGATGTTATCATCTTTACAATTACTTAATTTTACAGTCACTCTTTTTCTCTTTCGGAACAATGCCCTCTTTTGTCTTTCGAACCTGCTTCTCTTTCCTCTTTGTTGTATCTTTGGGACATGTTTTTCCACAATTTCTAAAGTCTTCTCCTCTAACGTCATTAGCATCTCTTCCGTAGTCTTGGCCTCGAAAATGGTTTTCCAATCTAATACTTCCATGCTGGATGTCACATCTTCCCAGTTTATAGCTTTGGAGTGAAAATTAAAAATTTCGAATTTGCTTCTTTCTACTGTGCGTGTTCTTTCCTTTCCTGTTACCTTTATATTAGTTGTTATTTCAATGATGTTGTGGTCTGATATCATAGTTGGGGATATTTCTACATTATCAATTAGATTACTATTGTTTGTGAATACCAAATCTAGGCAGTTGTTTTTTCTTGTGTGTTTTGTTATTTCTTGCGTTAACATAAATTCATCAGCTAAAGCTAGTAGCATTTTTACCTGCTCCTGGTCTTCTCGTGTGCCCCCCTTGTCCTGGTGTGTACATATATTTTTTCCTATCCTTTTATATTTCATGAATGGGAAATTAAAATCACCACAAAGAAAAATATTTGGGGTTGGAGAGTGTAGATCTTTTACTAAGTTTCTGACCTCTGTAATGGAATCTGAAAATTTTGAGGTTGGCGTGTTTGGGGGTCTGTACATTACAATTAGTACCATATTTAATTTTTCAATTTTTGCTGCTACACATTCTACGTAGTTGTTTGAGGTACTTATAGCTATTTCTGCTATGTGCCTTTCGCGTGTGTAAATAGCACATCCTCCTTTACGTCTCACTGTTCTGTCGGCTCGGAGGATGTTATAGTTGTCAATTTGTATTTCTTTTTTGTCAATACAGGACTCACAATTTTCACAGTTCGCCTGGCAGTCCTTTAGATGAGTTTCCGTGAGGCATGCAAAGTCTGCTCCGGCTTCTTGCATGAGTCCTTTCAGGTATGCAACTTTGTTCGTGGATGGTTTGATTTAAGGCCCTGTATGTTGGCTAGGATTATTTTTATTTTTTCTCTTTCTTTTTCGCATACAGGTGGTTCCGCTTTGTTTTCCAATGGGGGTGCCGGTTTCGTTGCCTTGTGGTCCTCCGAGAATTTACCTCTTTTTATCTTTGTCGGTACCTGTTGTCCCGATAACGCATGAAGTGTCTTTGTTCGTACCTTCTGTCCGGCTCTCGGATTTCTATATTTATATTTGTCAGCTGGTTTTGTAATTGCTGGAGAGTATTTAGCAGCTGAAATGTGTTGGCTGCGTCTAAAAAATTCCACTCTTCTTTGATGTTCGTTTTTTCTGTTCCCTCGTGCGTTCCTTTGAGGGTGGTGGTATCGGCATTTTTTTTCGTATTTGCAACTCCCATATCTTTCATAAGTGTTGCAGACCGTAAGATGGTGGAACATGCATTTCTTATCAAACTTGCAGTATCCACTTGTGTAATGCATTTTGCATAATGTGGGATGTGCATATATGCATTGCCCATCCCGATATCTGCAGTTTCCTTTCGCGTAGTATTTGCATACGATATTTTCTACGCTTCGCTTCTTCTTTCTTATTATTTTCCAAGTTCTTAGTTTTGGCATTTCATTATTTTTCTTTGGCTGTTTATTTTCTACGTTTTTAGTTATTATCTTTTTATCATTTCGCTCGTTGGACCGTTTGTCTACTTCGCCACTTTTACTTATTTCTTTCCTTTCATCTATGTCTTCCTTCCGTATTATATTGTTTATATCGTTATTTGTTATTAAATTGTTGTTCGTTATTATGCTGTTATCGTTATTTCGTCTTCTCTCTCATCCACCCTGTTTTTCGTTGGGACCATTTCGGACCATGTGTCCCCATTATTTCATTCTTTTTTGTAACTTTCGAGTCTGCTATCTCCATTTCTTTAAAGACCGCGAAAGAATTTACGGTCTGTGTACATGCGCCACATAGAAATTTGATCCCCACGACGTGTTTCGCGTTCGAGACAAGAGTTATTTCCCGATCATTCCAATTCATGCAGTTAAAGTCGTTTAATCGTTGGCAAAATCACATCTAATCGCTAGGTTTTCCGTTGTTGCTAAATTGCATGCCGTACATATATACATTTTAACTGCAAACAACACACAGTATAATTAATGTAAAGAACGACGCTTGTGTAGAAGAGCGTTCGCACAAGATGAGGGGGAACGAACAAATGAAAAATGATTGATCGAGGTCCATAGTGTAGTGGATAGCATATCTGACCGGCAATCGGAAGATCCCGGGTTCGAGTCCCGGGTGGTACCTCATTTTTCATTTGTTCGTTCTCCCTCCTCATCTTGTGCGGAACGCTCTTCTACACAAGCGTCGTTCTTTATATTAATTATACTGTGTGTTGTTTGCAGTTAAAAAATATATATATAATATATATTATATATATTATATATATATATATATATAATATACAATATCTGCAAAAAATCCGCGGTTCCCCTTCACTTCAATGCTTATGCGCGTCGAATTTTATTTGCGCTGAAAACCATTATAATTTTTACCAGTGAAACTGCCGTACGTCTGGCAACTCGGCACGAATATGGTATACTATAACATGTGAGTGAACGAGAGCCTCAGTTACCCATCAGTGATTGGAGTGGGAAGACGTCATTTTTTGTGCTTCTGTGTGGTGAATTTTGTTATTTTCATGTCCTGGGGGAAAGTGCTTATAATTTTTATATCAACAATTCATTATAGGCCCTCTGTTGCGTGGAAACAAGAAAATGTGCCTACATGTGAAATATCTAGACGAACAGGTCGTGCACACCACCATCAGGCCTCCCTCCTAGAAAAGCTGATTCTGGCCGACCAAGGAAGACATCTCGGGCTACTGGCAACTTATTAAAACGTGAAGTATTAAAGAAACCATATATTTCTGCTGCACAAATTAAGAAAAATCACCCCCAAATCCTTGCAAATGTCTCTGAACGAACTGTGCAGCACAGGCTACAGAAAGAGCTGGACCTCCTCTCACGAGTAGCTGCAAGGAAACCTCTGCTCACGAAGCAAATGCGTGCCAAACGGTTAGCATTTGCAAAGAAATATAAGAACTGGACATCAGAGCAATGGAGGAAGGTAATGTTTAGTGACGAGAGTTCATTTAAATGCATTACAACACATAATGGAACGCTACGACGACCAAGTAACATCAGCAAGTACTCACCCCAGTTCACTGTAAAAACAGTAAAACATTCAAATTCAGTAACGGTGTGGGGATGTTTTAGTGGACAGGTGGATCGTGATGGTTTGTATTTCCTTCCTAAGAATACTACAATGAATGCTGACCGGTATAAAGAGGTTTTAGAAGGCCATTTATTGGGTTTCTACGAGATCCATGGATGCAACATTTTTATGCAGGACAATGTACCGTGTCGCACTGCAAATTTTTTTTAAAAAAATGGTCTGCTGACAACAATACTGAACTTCGTGAATGGCCTGGTAACTCACCTCACTTAAATCCAATGGAGAACTGTTGGAATTACATTAAGAACAAGCTTACCAAATGTGATACAATAACTATCCTGGTATCAGACATGGACTTGGAATACTTGCAGAAACTTGTTGATTCTGTGCCCAAAAGGTTGCAAATGGTCATGAAGGCTCGAGGCAACATGACAAAATATTAATATATAGGGTGTCAGTAGTACAGCCGCAAAAGGTTAGAGTGCAGGAATGTTGCAAGAGATAATGATCAATGTTGCAAAGGGGAGTGGGGGTTGCAAAGGGGGTATGCAACAAAGCGAGTGGGGGTACCCCTGAAGTGGGGAGAGGGGAGGGATCTTCCGGGGGAGAAGGGAGGATGACCTCCCCCAAAGGGGTTGCCTTAGCCTATAAGAGAAAGGATAGATGGAGGAGGACTTTGGGGGGACAAGGTGGGATGTCCTAATTCCCCAAAGGGAAACTGAGCTAAGTCTTAACCTAAGAAGGGAAGGAGAGAGTTCTTTATTCGACCGAAGTTCGCATCAAACTGCCAGCTCTGAAGCGAGGCGGTCTTATACAGGGTGTCCCAAAAGTCCCTATCTATTTTGCTGAAATAGGCTGAATTTCAAATGAATGTTTTAATGACATGATTGCATGCACCTTTCTAGACAAATACATGCATTAGATTTCTATTTTAATTATTTTTAATTTTTTAATTAATTTTTTCAGATCCATATCATTGGTGATGGATGTGCATGAACGCGTTATGATAGTAACATGTCGCATCAGAGGAATGAAATGTTGTGAAATTAGAGACCGATTCTCAAGAAGGTTTCATAATCCTGGACCGACAGATAAAGCAATTCGTGAATTGGTGAACAAATTCAAAAGGACTGGATCTGTGCATGATGAAGGAAGAAGTGGACGCCAAAGAAAAAGTACAACAAAACATTGAATCTGTTCGCATAATGTTCGAAGACTATCAAAGAATGTCAGTTCGCCAAGCATCCCACAGATTGACCATACCCAAAGCAACTGTTCACAGAATCTTGCATTCGACGCTGAAGAAGAAGTGTTATCACATTCAGCTGTTACACAGCTTACACGAGGAAGATTTTCTAAAAAGAGCAGCAATGTGTGCGGAACTGGTCGAACAAATCCAAAATAACAATTTAATGGACCACATTTTGTTTAGCGATGAGGCGACTTTTCACACCTGTGGTAAAATCAATCGACATAATTGTCACATCTGGGCTAATGAAAAGCCACTGAGTTCACTGAATGGGAAAGAAACTCACCTAAGGTCAACGTGTGGCTTGGAATAACGAAGTCTAAGATTTACGGGCCCTTTTTCTTTGCAGAGGCTACAGTGACAGGGCCTGTTTACTTTGATATGCTTCAAAATTTTCTAGAACCTCAAATTCTTGAAGATGGCATTCTCGACAATGTAGTCTTTCAGCAGGATGGGGCACCATGTCATTATGTCAGAATTGTTCAGACATACCTAAACGAGTTTTCCAAATCGTTGGATTGGACGTGGGGAAAATAGGCCCTGGGCAGCGCGATCTCCGGATTTGACCCCATTGGATTTCTTTGCTTGGGGTTTCATTAAATCAGAGGTCTATCGCAGAAATATTCGAGATTTACCAGATCTGCGAGATCGCATTAGGCAAGCAGTTGAGAAATAACCCCTGAAATGCTCGGAAATGTGTTCCGCAATGCAGCTGACCGCTTTGAGATTTGCAGAGATACAGATGGAGCACATGTGGAAACTACTAATTAAAGATTTTAATGGTGTAATACTTGTAATTTGTATGGAAATACATCTGTATTCAGGTCAGTGTGACATTTATTTGAAATTCAGCCTATTTCAACAAAATAGATAGGGACTTTTGGGACACCCTGTATAGAGGAGGGTTCAGTTGCCAGATACCATTTTTTATTTTAATTGCACAGGTATACATTATTAGGGTGAGTTGCTAAACACCACCATTTATTTTAATTCGTTACCAAAGCAAACGTACTTTCTCTTTTAAGCGAAATTGACAATAAAAAATGTTTATTAATGAGATAAATAAAATTTGTCTTCTACTGCACAAAACAAATCACACACACACACCTCTGTATATATTATGTGAATGAAAATCAGAAAAATGACAAAAGTATATTAATAAAGCAAACGTACTTTCTCTTGAAAACCGAAATTGACAATAAATTTTTTTTTTATTAATTAAATAAATAAAATTTGCCTTCTACTGCACAAAAAATAATATAATACGAAACGTATAACCACCAAAATGATAGTTCAGACGAAATACACACACATTGTATTTGTACAACTTTCTTATCATAATTATTCATTAAAAGAAATAAGCACATTAACTGCACATTAACTCATTTAGAATATGCCGTTCAGTTTTTGGTGCCCGTACTTGCGTGAGGATATTGATAGGTTAGAAAGGGTTCAGCGTCGTGCCACGAAACTTATTCCGTCATTGCGCAATAAGCCTTATGAAGATAGGATTAAAGAGTTAGACCTGTATCACTCGAAACTAGGAGATTAAGGGGGGAGCTTATTGAAGTTTTCAAAATCGTTAATAACATCGATAACGTAAATTTTGATAAATTGTTCACTTTCGATAATAGTAATACTCGCAATAACGGATTTAAGTTGCGTGGCAGGCGTTTCATTACTAATACCGCTAAAAACTTCTTTACGTTTA
>JAJOZX010003854.1:30000-67500 GCA_023014485.1 Bathynomus jamesi
TCCGCAAATACGATCATGCTTAAAAAACACAAAGAAGCTTTCGTTAGCTACATCAAATGCAATTTTATAATTTCCTTTTCAAACGATGGTTTATTCTTTATATATATATATATATATATATATATATATATATACACATTTTTAATTAGCTATACGTTTTGGACAGGCTTCAACAAAAGAAGTACAGTGTTACCGGTTTTAAGCATATATTTTAGGAACTTAACTAAAGATATATTGTATAAAATGAAAATAATTATTCCAAGGCTTTTTGTGTTCTGGCGGAGAATGTAAGGGGTAATACGAGCATTAAATCTATGGAGAGAGTATAAAGACACCGTTAGTCGTCCAAAGCATGGACCCGTTATATCGGTGTTACGATTGGTGCAGAAACTTATCATAGCCCCACCCAGTTACACTGACAACCAATCACTACGAACATCTGCTCTTGGTCTTTTGGGGTGGAGCTTGGTGATTGTGCATATAAAAGGAAATATTTTTCAGTTGAGGGTTACAGTAGCTATTTTCGCGCCAGTGAATAAACATTCCCTCTGCCAGTGAATAAATATCCCCTCCGCCATCGATCACGAACTTTACACTTTTCCGGATTTATATCAAGATGGTGACACTGCAGCATTGACTGCAATTAATCTTTTTAACGCGATTGACCGTGATGGATTATTTCCCACGCAAACCGTTGATGATATTTGCAATGACACTCCTTACGATCCGACGCAAGGACTACCATAAGAAATGTAAGTTTATAATTTCATTTTATTCAATTATTCACAAACTGTCAGAAAGAAGATTATTTCCTATACAGGGTGTCCCAGAATTAACTATCTATTTCAATGAAATCGGACAAATTTTTTAAAAACACTTTTATTTATGTTTATCATGTTTAATGTGTTAAAAATGTATAAATTTCTAAATTTTTTTCATAATTTTATTTTCATAATTTTTTCATAGTTTTTCAGTTTTATTTTCATTCTCTTTCAGAACCATATTAATAATGAATACACAAGAACGCATCTTTCTTGTAACATCCCGTATCAAAGGAATGCAATGTAATGAAATCAGAGAAAAATTTACAAGATTCCACAGAACCGGTCCTACAGACAAAGCGATTCGTGAACTTGTGAACAAATTTAAAAGAACTGGATCCGTACACGACGAGTGGGAAGAGGACGCCCAAGGACAGCACGTAACAGTACGAACAGGTACGACAATTGTTTGAGGATGAACCAACAACTTCGGTTAGGGAGGCCGGTCGAAGACTCAACATATCTAAGACAACAGTTCATAGAATCTTGCGTTCGACACATGAAAAAGGCTTATCACATTCAAGTACTGCATGCCCTAAATGAAGAGGATTATCCAAATCGAGCAGCAAGGTGTGGCAGAAATTGTGGATCAAATCGAAAATGAAAGTTTATTGGATAACATCTTATTCAGTGATGAGGCAACTTTCCACACGTGTGGTAAAGTCAATCGACACAACTGTCGTATCTGGTCCAATGAAAGACCGTCTGAAGTCATAGAATGGCAGAGAGACTCTCCAAAAGTTAACGTGTGGCTTGGAATGACCAAATCCAAAATTTATGGCCCATTCTTCTTTGCGGGAGCAACTGTAACAGGTACCGTCTACCTTGATATGCTTCAGCAGTTTCTCGAACCACAGCTTCTTGATGATGGCATTCTTGATAATGTTGTGTTTCAACAAGATGGAGCCCATGTCATTATGCTCTAATTGTTCGAGAATACCTCAACAGACGCCTTCCGAATCGGTGGATTGGACGTGGAGGACCTCGACCTTGGCCTCCGCGTTCTCCGGATTTGACACCCCTGGATTTCTTTGCATGGGGTTTCATAAAAACAAAGGTTTATCGCCAAAAGATCAATAGTTTACCTGAACTTAAAGAACGCATCCAGTTGGCAGTGCGGGAGATAACACCTGAAATGCTTCAAAATGTGTTTCGCAGAGCTGAGGATAGATTTGAAATTTGCAGAGATACAGACGGTGCACATGTTGAAACTTCTCAATAAAGTTTTGACTTATGATTTATAAATCTATGTTTTTGTATCATAATTTAGTAATAAACACAAAATTATGTCAGTTTTTATTAAATTTGTCCGATTTCATTGAAATATAGTTAATTCTGGGACACCCTGTATATGGAGGGATGTAGTACCTCGTCAAAATACTTCATTTAGATACTCGCCATTATGCTAAAATCGCAATTTTTTCTGGCAATCTTTTGCATGTTTTTTATAAATGTTATTCGGAATTACCTCTTAAATTAACTTCTCTGAGCGAACCAAAGATATCTTCACATAATGGGGTCTGTCTTACAATATCTATACTCTATGTTTTTATTATAAAAAAGATTCAATATGAACATTATTCTTTCTCCTTTAGGTCCGATGAGGATTTGACACGTGTTACACAATCTTTTGAAGAACCTCGTGTCATGGACCTGAATACGGAGGATATACCGAACGGTCAACCCAATGAATGTCACATCGAAATAATGTGTGTTTTTCGTTCTTTTTTGGGGGAAAACAATATATTTTCATCAATTTATTAAATGAAAGAAATCAGTACAGTAACCATCTTAAACTACAGAATATACAAACTAACGTTACAAATATAGACACGAAAAGAACATTATACTATACAACGAGTACGCACAATTGGAAAACGGCTTTTTATCTGTCTGCATACCATTTCATCGTTTCGTTGAGTGTGACACGGGTCGAATAAATTTTAAAAATTTATAGTCTTTACCACGTGACATATGCATGAGAAATGAAATGCAGTACATTCCGCACGTATTACTAAAATATCCTTGTAATCGGAATGGGTTCCATACAACTTCGGGAATGTGTAACTGATCGAGAAATTTTACAATAACAGGGTCACTCCAGGGTTGAGTACCGAGTGAATCAAAGTATATACGGTCCCTATTTTTAAAATAGATTGCAAACCAATGAATCCCTTCATTACCGATGACATCTGTGTTCACAATAAGACTACCGCATTCTCGCGTAGTTGGCAAACTTAATGTTTCATTCTTCGCAAACACACCGATAAATTTGGAACGTGTGACTCGTTCACTATCATTCACTCTCTGAAGTGTATTCGCATCCATTTTAAAAGTCAGTGATAACGCTCCTAAATCTATCTACTTCTATTAGAGCTTGCGACTCGAGATATACTAGTACACTAATAGGCGCGTCTATAGCTTGGTGAATTCCAACCTCACTGAGATGTTTCCGCTCTGTTGTGGGCTTAAATGCTATTTACGCTAGCAGATAAGTCAGGTGTAATGTCAAACGGATAAAGGTTAAATTGATCAATGAATTCTTTCTCGTTACCCCATTACCGAGCTCATCACAATCACCTGCAATATGGGTCAGATTACTATAGGCTCTCGCGCAAAGAGGTAACACAGCGTCTGATGAATAGTCCGTATCCAATGTTCCACCCAACAATGCCATTAACGTATAGTTATATTTTAAGTCCGAAATTCTCGAATTTAAAGGCACTCTTTTTATATTTTCCATTCACCGAAGCATGGTCCTGCATTCCGATTAATATCCTTTTAGGAAGATTTCCCAGGGCGATGTTTTCTATCTGCTTCGACGCCAACCCTGCAGGTACCGTATATAGTTTGATTTGTACTCTGTTAATAGGGTATTTCACTGTAGCGTTTAGTAAATTTTTCTCAATTTCTAGTTGTTTTGGTGAACTTAATTTCACTCGCCGTACGCGGAGGTATGTCTCCATAATGTGAACCACAACGGTTTTGCTCCCTCTTCTTGATCAGCATCCAGATTTAAGCAGATCTCAGGACTCGTGCGGGTGAGCTTTATTTTCATATCCACCCCGTTCACAAGCAACTTCTGGAAAGTGAAATCTGTGTGCAGACGTCCAAAACACTCGTATATCTTCTTTTTAGAATTTTTAAATTTGTCCTTTATACTACTTTCGTCTTTAGTTTGATAATATCCTCGGCACTTAAAAAGGTAGCCTTCGCTTCTTTGGAAAAGTTGAGGACATTTTCCAGATAGGCTCGTAGATGATAGTATCCCGTGCCTGACGATATGTTGGCCTGATTTAAATATACGTCACACTGGTTGAATATGGAGTGCAGAAAGTTTGTTTCAGGGTATACAGCATATTTGTCATCGCAGTCCGTTCCATCAGAATGGGCTATACGTAGCTTAGCGTACATGTGCACACAGCTTGGATCAAAAAAGTAAGGGCCTGAGCTGGGTATCACGAATTCTATAGGAGCACTCGGGGAACTAATTGTATTTAAAGGGTTAATTGTAATAAAGTCACTGTGCTCAATAGAAACTTGAGTTGGGGCATCTCAAAAAGGGATAGCTCCGATTTACAGCATTGTGAACTACATGGGTGGATGAAGCGTGCCATGACGAGTTAGAAATAGTGCCTCGTCTCTCGACAAGTAGTAAACAAACTATGATTCATGAGATCAATGTCCTTAGCTTATATCAGTCAAAAAAGTGGTCAACCATAGGTTTCATTCGCTTACAGCACTTCTTTTTTGATATCCTTTTACGTTTAAAGCACGTGATCCCTTCTTCCGGAGAGCCTCTTCTTCCCCCACCACGCATTTTTCTCTTTGCATCTTTGATGATTTCGTCCCGTGTACGCTTTAAATGTTTTTTTAGAGCTTCTTTAGGTTTAGCCCAGCCAATATGTCTTCTGCAGTGTTAAGACCTGATTGTAGCGCTTTCCTTCCGAGGTATCTGGCACCCCTCTTCAACAAAGGAACAGCCGTACGTAGTATGGATGAAAAAATGGACCCAACCACTACCGCGCTGGTATCTCACCCCTCGATAGACGGTGAAAGGTTTTCTGTCCATTATAACTCAGTGCGTCGAAAGTGCAGCTTCACTGTTAAGCTCCCGTCACCGAATGGGAAATTTTTACCTCAATCGTTCTTATATATATTGAGATATTGGTTATTAGATTAGTTGCGACGTTCACATAATGGGGTCTGTCATATGTAATACTCAAACTCCTTCCTCTATGGTTGGGGATGTGGACAATGCGCAGCAGGCGTGCCTGGGTATCCCCAACAAACTGGTGCTCCACTATATTGCTGTAAATATAGCACATGTCTGGGGACAGAGCTTTCAGCCAATTTCTCCATCTTCAATTGATACATTAATCTGGACAAGTCATGCTGTGCCTCGTGAAATGTCTCTTTGGAAGGCTGCGCTATATCGTCCATTGGTTATAATTTTGAACACTTCGGTCTTTAATACGTGTTAGTCTTTGATTTTAGGATTAGTGTATGTGCAGGGTTTCCTTTGTTTACGATTTCGTATACTAAATCATTCGTAAGGTTTGAGTTTCTTAAACTTACGTTTAAGTCTCTCACATCATCCTCGACCGAACCATAACGACCCGGTCCTAGTCTTACTTCTGTACTGTAATACCGTGCAACCTTAGTCCGGGCGATACGTATAGTTTCATCCATAGCTACCCCAGCTTTTTCACACTCGTCAATGTCTCTAAGAATCGTAAAAACGGATTCTTTATATTCAATATTTAAAAAGAGGGTTCCAGCTGAATTTCGCATATCCCCACCTCATACGAATCACGACCCAATTCAATGGGCCCGTGGAGTTCTGTTACAAAGTTGGCTAGTGTGTTGTTAGGGTGTACAGACAGGGACGAGGAGGACGGGAGTGTGACGTAGAAATGGTTAGGCCATGTTGCATACTATTTAAGCTTCATTATTGCATCAGCTTTTATATAGGTGTTGAAGCTTTCTGGGTATCCTAGCCATTTCACCAGGTACATTTTTCTCTTTCCTGACCTTTGCTTCCTAAAATTTTCTCAATTTTAAACACATTTTTTCCTAAATTAAATGCCACTTTCTGCAACTCCTCGCGTAAAAGCCTCCTGAGATTTCTTCCCCATTCAAATCTTCAACGTAATACATCATTATCTCACCTTTAGGTCTCATACCCTAACTTTAAAAATCTCACGTGTCCATCCTTGCTCAAATCCCTTTGCGAATTTATTTCCCGAACGCGACAGCCTTACATAATCATTGATTTTGAAACGCGCAGTGTGTGGTGTTGATGATCCATCTCTTCTCGGGAGCGTACCTCTTTCTAAAACTTCGTTAGGTGTTGTCCCAATCGTGCGATGGTGTGAGCGGTTGTAGGATGATGCCAATGATTCCAGAATGTCTAGAAATCTGTTTTTTTTATGTGTAAAATAGCGGTGCATGCGTTCCTTTATGGTACGTTGAACTCTTTCAGCTAAAGAAGCCTTATGTATAGAATTGGTTGTGTAATAGCTGATATTAAACTCTGTCAACATGTTCTGAAAAGCATGACCTATAAATTCCTTCCCCATATCCGTACAAAAATAGCCAGGAACCCTGTTTTCTTTTAACATTAGCGTTTTGGCGGCTTTAGCAACTGTTTCAGGTGATTTATTTTTCAGAGGAATTAGCCACAGATATCTAGAGAATACATCTATTATGAATAGAATGTAGCGGTAATCGTTATACAGAATATCTTGCATGTCTGTTAAATCTGCTTGCCAAATAGAATCAATCGAGGCAGCCGTTGTCTTGGCTGTTTTAAACCTTTTTCTCCACCGGCTTATGAAGCGTATAAACGTCCTGCTCCCGCAAAAATCTCTCAACATCTTTTTCCTACTCCGTAAACACTTCTGTACAGTCTATCTACGCCGCCGTAGGAGGCTGGGTTAGAAATGTCATATAGCGTTTACTTAATACGTTAGCCATTTGCGTATTTTAGAGGCACGTGGGTAGGGTTCACCGTTGTTTATCCTCTTATTTCTCCTCTTCAAAGGTGTTACCGTCGGGGGTGATGGCGTCTTCAATTGTGCCACATGCGTCGCATGTTCCAAGTCTTTTAACCTGTTCAGATTTCCGATCAACGTTTTAGGGACATTTATTTGTTGTAGTCTTGCTTTAATATGCTTCCATCCTGATGGTGAGGGCCTATCCCACTTTCTCACCAGATCATGGACAATGTCTACGATATTCGACCCCTGTACCTTTGATCCTTCCACAATGATCTCGCCTGTATCGATCCATTGTATGGCTAGGTCCTCATTCAATAGATTATAAAGACTTAAACCTTTATTCCTCAATGTATGTGGGAGGGTGCTTTTTAATACATGCTCGATATGTTGTGTGGCTGATCTCTTAATCTTGGTTGGTCAGCTGTATCGTCGGGTAGAGGTCCTATGTCGCCACGTCCATCGTCCCCCGTGCTGTGCCTAATAACCACGGGAATCTCTGTCGGGGTCTTATAATTTTCGTACTCATGAAGAAATTTCTGCAGAGCTTCTTGGTATAAGATTCTTTTCTCATCAGGTGTTTTTTCACTGATTATTTAATAAGGCTAGCAATTCGCTTTCCATTCTTTTAAGTCTGCTTTTACGGGGATCTAGATCCGTGTCTGGATTCCTTTGCAGTGAAGCGTACACCTCGTGTGGAATCACTACCACTTTCTTCATTATATTAATCTAGTCAGTAAAGGACCCAAAACTGAAAATAAGATGGGGAGAAATGACCCTCCTGTTTGTACAATAATTCGTTTTTTCTTCGTTACAGCTTGACTTTTACGAGCGACTGCACGTATTATGTTCTTGTAACGGCGTAGGCGACCCTTCTGAGGTGGTTTCATTGATACATTGCAATTTATAACGTTAAGACAGATTTCACCAATGCATTTTAAAAAGTCGGAGTCGATATTGTTAGCAAACATCTGCTGCATTGCCCGGGGCAGTCGATGATAGATTTTTATTAATTCACGGTATTTCTTTAGTCTCTGTCATTCTGGAATATACACCGTTTCAGGCTCGTTTGGAAATATATTCGTTCTTAGAAGCACCCTAAACGTGTTTCGCGGATGAAGGTCGCAAAGCAAATATCCGTAACGCGTACTTGTAGCTTCTTTATAAACTTCCAAAAACTCCTTACGCTGATTCGGGAACATTTGACTGGCTAATACCCCAATTTGTGATACATCTCTACGTTGTGCGAATAAGACTAGATATTGTGTATTTAGCGACACGTCGCGCATGTATCTATTTTTGAAAAATAGATTCTGATTGATGAAGAACACGCTTATGTTAAGATGATGGGAGAATACTGTAAATGTCTCGGCAAACGTTTTATCCATCTCCAACATGATATCGTCAATTACAATAACTATGTTCATTTCCCTTTAACGAATTAACGTCATATACACCTTTGTGGAACAAAATATCATCTTTGTACTCGTTGAACACTGACTGATACGTCGAATAACACCATATAACTTTATGCACAAATTCTGAGAACATCTCTTCCTTTTCTTTAATGATTTTCAGCATAAACACAGTTTTACCACATCCTGTAGGTCCAGATATAATACATGTGGATGGGCTCGTGAACCTGAATTTTTCTTCAGAGTCCATTTCTAACACGTCACACTCCTAAGTGGGTCATTTACAGAATATTACAAATTTTGAGTGCTGTTCCTTATATTTTGTTTTCTTCCACAGAACCGTGAATGACGATGAGGTACAGCACCCCATCATCGACATTACGGATCACCTCGACGACAGTGTAGTTGTGATCACAGAATCCTTCCCTGCCGACGAATCCTCACCAGCGATACCTGTAACACACGACAATTCAAAGCGGAGACATGATGAAGAGCCCTCCACGTCAGGTATAAAACGGCGCAACCCCACACAATAGTAACTTCCTCAAATAAAAATATATCCCCTTACTCCTGTTCAAGCCCTTGTACATCCCCCGCAGCAGCTTCTCGCTCTGTTGAGGATGGCATAACATTCGAGTTGGTGCGTACCGTTGCCCCCATCCCAGTCTTGGCTAGAAATCGGTATATAGTCAGGGTCGATCCTAGATCCGTGTATAGCAATGGCGTTGAGTATGGACTACGGCGCCTAGTTGAGCGTATTGTAGAGTTTGCTCTTCAGAACCACGATGAGCGTGAAGTCAGGACGAGTCTGTCCTTCGGATTCGGCTCAGATGATGGTGATGTAAATGATTTTTGGGTAGTCATACCATTTAGACGTTTGGCGGATGAGGATATAGATTATACAGGGTGTCCCATAAGTCCAGCATAATAGGAAAAATAATAAAAGAAGGCAAAACAAGAGCTTTCATTTACAGAACGTGTTCAATATGTCCACCATTGTTTTCAATACACAAATTCAGACGTGATACCCAGTCAGCAAGCACACGGTGAATAATGTCAGGAGTAATGGTGTTACATGCCCCAATAATGCGCTGCCGCAAATGTTCAACACTCTAATTTTCTTTGCGTATACCAGCGCTTTCAAGTGGCCCCAGAGATAAAAATCTAGTGGCGTGAGATCTGGGCTTCTAGCTAGCCATTCCACAGCCCCTCGACGTCCTATTCAATGACCAGGGAATTGTTGGTACAGGTATTCCCTTACTTGGGTGCTGTAATGTGCAGGAGCGCCGTCTTGCTGGAACCATGTTTGGAAATTTCCTTCTTCGTTCAAGACACTGGGAAATGCTTCTTCCTTGAGCATACGTAGGTAGGTGCCTCCAGTGACACGTTCATCGAAAAAGAGTGGGGCCTATGATGCGATCCTTCCAAATGCCACACCATACCATCACCCGAGATGCACCTTGTTCCTTTGAAGAGGTATACCAGTGAGGTGTTGTTTTGAGACCAGTAGCGTTGGGTGTCTTGTCGATTTACCTCACCATTTCCATAAAAAAACACTCGTCATGAACAGAATGGTGGACAGGAAATTGGCATCCGAGCATAAATTATGGTTTGTAGAAATAGAAAAAATGAATTTCTCCTATGATGCCGCGGACGGACTTATGGACACCCTGTATATTAGGCCGTATATTGCACGCACCCAAGTAGTATAGCATTCAATATGGACAACTTCACGCTAAATATTGACCGTGTATTCCGTGTTGCGGGTCATAGTGCCACACCTTACACTCTTAACTTCAATTCTCAGGCTATTTTTAGACGGCATATAAACGTCGATCGTGGTTGCGGCTTTATAGCAGTAGTGTAGCGCGCATGTTTACTGTACAAAAACGAAGGCCGATCAAATTTGGTTTGCCTACGGTCGTGAGCGTTGCCGTAAACTGCTGTAGAATGTGAACTTGAATTTGACTAATATGGGTCCGGAAGAGCTGAGAGGGTGTTTGAACAGAAAATGAATGTCCGTATAGTGTATTTGGACTGGATGAGGTCGCGTAGGACTGTGGTATGGTTTTAAAAGCAGTGTAAGAGATCGACAAGACTCCCTTATTTTAGGACTGTCAGGTACAACGTATCTCCCCATCCGTAATATAAGGTACCTTACGCGAGTTATGATAAAAGTCGAAAATATGGGAGACATGATTTGTGTAAGGGATGTCTCGAGTTTGCGGATGATATAGTGAAACATTGTAAAATTGTCATCACATGGTGTGTGAACAGTGTAAAAGCCCCGAATGTGAAGCCGTGTAGTTGAAGCTGAGAAGAGGGATTGCCATGTGTGTACACACACATTTTTCAATAATAGCTGTTTTGAGCTCCATAAATCAATTGGCACGTGCAGGAAAATGAGAATCTGTGAATGTGGTATGTTTCACACAATGGATAATTGGGGAAAATTTAAGCACAAATGTGACGAAATTCGCTGTCCTACATGCCAGGAGGAATATAAGGCGGATGGAGTAAAGCATGTATGTTATATGAAAGACGCCAAGCCTAAAAACAAACCCTATAACTATACTACAATATAGAAACATACACGAATGCTGAAACCAAAGAGGTAATTCCACATTTACTTTTGAGCCAAACTATCTGCGATGAGTGTATGGAGATAGTGTATGATGAGTGCCCCAAATGTGGTAAACGGACAAACGTTTTTAAAACATATGTCCACGATAGTCCTGTGAAACTATGTGTCCTATATTGTCAAGTTAGCCGACAAGTTCAAAAAAATGACTGTGTATATTCTTGCCCATAACGGGGCAAAATTTGACACACACTTCCTTTATAAGGAGCTGCTCGAGCACGAGTCCTCTGAGATATTTACAGGTGATCCCTTGAAAAGAGGAAACAAACTTATACAGATGCAGATAAGATGTAATATACAATTTAAAGACACTATTATTCACACCTTGTAAATTAGCAAAGCTACCCAAGGTGATGGAGGTAGAAGCTGAAGTATCAAAAGGATACTTCCCTTACACTTTCCTCACCAGCGAGACTTTAAATTACGTGGGGCTACCTCCACCCAAACATTATTTTAACTATGATTGTATGAGTGTAGATGAACGTGAAGACTTTGATCAATACTACAGCAGTTTTAGTGAACGTAATCCTTATAATATAGCTGATAAATGTGAGCGTTATTGCGTGAATGATGTACGAGTGCTTAGAGTATGTTTCCAGGCCTTTAGAAGGATGTACATATGCCGTTTCAAATGCGATCCGCTGCAAGTCGCAACCACCATCGCGTCACTATGATTTACGGTGTTCAAGAACAACTTCATGTCTAAAGCCACCTTAGCCATTATACAGAAACAACCCCCGCAGTTACGGCCACAAGGCTATTTACTGGCTCATACACCTACAGCAACAGACAGGTGTATACATAAAGCACGCCCGCAACACGGGTGAAGTACCCATTAAGATTAATGGTCGTGTTTTTTGGGTTGATGGGCGAAGTGAAGACCGTGTCACTGGTGTGAAGACTGTGTACTCCGTTAACGGATGCTGGTGGCATGGATGCCCCTGTCCTGAGAGCGGAATCGCCGGAGATATCCACGGTAGATCTCCTGCCGACTGTCTTGCATGGACCCGCACCCGCGATCAACTTATAGGCTCCCAGTTCACTCACAAAGTATTGTGGAAGCATGAGTATGATGCACGGATGGAAACAGATGAACAGTACCGTGAAGAAATAAATACGATCAAGCGTTCAATGGTACTGGATCCTCTCAAATGCGGTGATAGCTTGTTCGGTGGGCGTACAAATTCCTTCAAGCTATACTTTCCACCTACGGAGGGTGTGAAACTTCACTACTACGATTTCTGTTCTTTATACCCATACGTGATGGAGAACAACCCGTACCCCGTGGGTGCTCCTGAGAAACTGGTGGGACCTAACCTGCCCTCCATCAATGAATTTTCAAGAAATTTGAATGATCGCTACTTTGGGCTCTCTTTCGTAGACGTGCTCCCCCCTCGCAATTTATGGATGCCGATCTTACCCGTCGTCATCGACCACAAGCTCGTTTCCCCTGTGCGTGAAGTGTGCGGAAGAGAATAACGGCAATTGTAACCATATACCCCACCAGCGTAAGATCAGAGGCGTATATACAAGTCCTCTGAGTGGCCCTAGCCGTACGCCATGGGTAGAGAATACTGAAGATACACGAGTTCTGGAGGTTTCAGAAGCTACCCAACCTTTTCACACCGTATATAAACGCATTTTTGAAGGATAAGGTTGAGGCATCAGGGTATCCGCGAGGAGTTGACACCGAAGATGAAAAGTCTGCCTATATTCAACGTTATCGCGACCACGAAGGTATACAACTTGATCGCGCTCAAATTGCAAAGAATCCTGGCAAGCGCTTTAGTGCAAAGTTGTCTAAACAGTCTATGGGGAAAATTTGCACAGAATACTGGCAAAGGGAACGTTCATTTGGTACAAAGCTATAGCGAAGTCTGGGATTATGCCAAAGTACCCGATAAAGAGGTCATGGAAATCGTGAATGTAGGTAATACTTACATAATAAAGTACAACAACACTGAATTGGCCACAGATACCTCAAGGGTTACAAACATTCCTGTAGCCAGCTTCACAACATCCTACGCCCGCATCAAACTTTGGGGTCTATTGCATTCTCTTGGGCGGAGAGTATTGTATGCCGATACAGATAGTGTGATATTCACAGCGAGGGAGGGTGAATACATGCCTGCTATTGGTGAATTCCTCGGCGAGCTCACTGATGAGATCAAGGATGAGTATGGAGACACCGCACACGCCGACTCTTTTGTCTCAACAGGTCCAAAAACGTATGGGGTACGGGTGAGGATAGGGAATGAAACGAAATGTATCGTGAAGGCAAAGGGTATCACGCTTAACCAGGCGAATCGGCGGGTCGTTAACTTTGATTCGTTGAAGGATCTAGCGTGTTTGGATGATGATGAGGGTGATCGGCCTCCCCAACTAACTGTAGGCACCCACAATTTTCGGGCGCAGAAGCTGGGGGGCGTGAAGGAACTTAGGGGAACGAAGGTATGCCGTAACAACTATAGGAAACGTTACCAGTTACCTGGTACCTATGATACAGTACCCTTTGGATACCATAACCTTTGATACGTCTATTGTTAACTTATTTATCACACGTATTTGTAAATATATATGTCTTGAATATTTCGTTTAAATAAATCATGTTTCAATTCGCGTTTCACTTTCTCCTTTGCGTGTGTGTGTGTGTGTGTGTGTGTGCACAGGTGAAAGTTCTAAGCTCCGCCCACTGTAAGACCAGCAACGTGAGTCATGCTACTACCTGGGATTCCCTGCGTGGTCAGTTGATTGCAGTAAGCCTTTGAGCTCAGACGTGTATTCGCCCGCACAGACAGAAAATGGCTACCTTTAATATTGCTTGTTCAACATTTATGAAATGGTATTCAGCAAAGTGTCAAGATATAGTGGATAGTGAAAAACTTCCTATTCTCCCTCTTTGATGCTTTTAAGGCCACATTGAATCGTGCGAAGGAGCAAGATGCACAAATACTCTATGGTTATTCTGGTGAGAGCGTTGTAGGCTTTCGTTGCACAGACGATGTGTTGAAGTATACTGTAGACCTAAGCTTTATAAAGTCTCACATATATCGTGAAGTAAAAGAAACAACGCAGATATGGATAGTGAGTCTTATTGATGGGTGGTGTGACAAGCGGTATTATGTCATGTTACACCATGCCGAGAGCTCGTACCCTGCGGCTGAAAATGTAATTCTCGTCATCATGGAGAATCTTAAGTATTTTTATCACTATATTAATGTATATCATGATGAGGTTCGTAGTGATGATGTTGCTAGTGCTCTGCGTGAGTTTTTAGCAGACTTTAGAGACGAGTATCGTTTTCTAGGCAAAAAGAAAAAATATGGGCATATGTTCCTCTCAAATAGTGCGCGGGAGTGTGAAGACGTTTAGTTTGTGGAAATAGTGAGTGTAAAAGTTATAAAATGTGTTTAGTTCATGAAAATTACCCTGAAGGAAACTGTCTGGTGTGTATTCAGGGAAGTGATAAAACATTAAAACCGAAATTAATTCTTGTATCGGAAAAAAACACCTGCCCAATATAATGGGCAAAGGTGGGCACCCGGGCCTCATGAAGGACCGACGGTCCCGGTCCCGGTCCTTTCTGAAGATGACCTAGGAACGACTCGGTCCTCGGTCCTTATATATAAGTGAAAAATTTGATTAAAATGAAAAATGAAATTAAAGACACCGGAAATCTTTAATTTTATTAACGTAAATTATAATTAATAGAATACATAAATGATGAAAAAAGTTAAGTTAAATGCTTGAGTTTCCCTTCAAGACGACTAGCATTTCAAAATGGCTGTCACTGAGCCCTGACCTTTTCGGCTTGAGGACGTCCTTTCCCAAAGAGAAGAGCCTCTCCACGGCGGCACTGGATGGGATAGGCGTGTTAAACTTGATGAACAAGTCCTTCAGGTGTTGAAACAAGTTTCAGTTCAGTCTCAGTCTCTTTCTGAGTCTTCTGGAGGAAACGATCCATCTTCTTTAGAACTTCAAATAATCACTAAACACACTAAAATCACTAAAAAAGACCGTCCGGACCGGACCGTCCGGAATTGCTTAAAAATGGACCGTCGCTCCTCATTTCGGTCCTCACTGAGAAAAGGACCGACTTTCCCGCTCACGGTCATTAAAAAGGACCGAGTTCCTGGAGTTCGGTCCTTTTGGAACTCGGTCCTGCCCACCTTTGATAATGGGGTACAACAATTCGATCAGCGCCGTACACGTTTCATTAGATTATGGTGCGACTCGCACCTCACGGATCATACGAGTTCGAACAAACCCATTCACGTATCATCAGGGTGAGTCAACCGCCCATCGAACCGTTCCTGCCTACCTGCGTGCCTCACGCGGCTCATAGTTATCTCAGAGCTTGAACCGAGTGGACGTGCGCTCCTCGAATACGATGGAACTTCCTTTGAGCAGCATTCTCAACGCCTTGTACGATGTGTCCGTGACGAAATCGTTGCGCGTGTTCAGGCGTAAATCCGGTGCGGTTAACTATGTACTAAAAACGGAATGTAGACAAACAAACAAACGGAATGTTGTTTATTTAAGTGTCGAGGAGATGAATAGAATCTTCGTGATAGTTGAGAAGTGGACTGAAGATCGTTATAAAATATCTGCTAACGTAGGTACAAGAAGAGAGCAGATTAGTGACACCCCCTCATACGCCATTGTATGTACGTTGTGTATAAATAACGATCGGCCATGCATTGATATACGGCTGATGTGGAAGAATGCTTCTGATAATAACGCTCTTGTTCCTACGCGAAACCGTTTCATCCTCGACAGAATGTTTGAAATCGTCGGATTCCGCAAGCTGAAGCCTATATTAGACGCGCGTGTTACGGATATGCTTTATTTTGATACAGTACTTGAATACGTATACACCGCTCTGCTCGATGGATTACCGAGTGTAGGGCTGAACAAAGTGAGAATGGTCTAGAGCTGGACGTTTATTTAAAAAGTTTAGACTCTGAAATATCATGAACTTTGGTACAAAGCAATTGATCGGTACAGGGCTGAGCTCACCTACACCGTTCACCCTGAAGAACTATTTCTTTATATAACGAGCAGTTGTCGTAACGACTTAGAAGATTATTTCAATTGCCGCTATGTTGAGTGAAGATGAGTTCACGATTGAAAAGCTCGCGTCGGTAGAAATAAACCCTCAATTGGAAAGCGTGTTCATAAACTTGTTTAATAATGTGGCTAACGATGAACTCTTTGTGCGTGCTTTTGATTGTATTCTAGACGTATTTAACGATAACTTACCAACCGGTTGTAAAGTGGGAACAAAAATACTACTGAACGATATGAAGGCCCTTCATATCGAGCACAGGTTTCCCTATACTTTAAGCGGTGAAATATTATTAAACCGCGTATACTGCGTAATGCAGAGCAATAATGATGTAATTGTAGACTCGATTAAGTGCGAGTTTATATTGAAAAAAAAAGTGAAATGTTATTTATATATTTAACATATTTGTGTGTGGTGTGTATATATATATATTTCTGCTATATTGATGGTTATATTATTTCTTTTTTATTTTGCGCGGTAGAAGATAAACTGTATGTATTTATTTATTTAGTTAGTTGTGTGTATATATTTCTGCTATGTTGATGGTTATATTATTTCTTATTTTTGTTTTTTGATCATTCCAATGTATATTTATTTTCTATATATTTCCATAATATAATAATGATGTAATTGTAGACTCGATTAAGTGCGAGTTTAGTATATTGAAAAAAAAAAAGTGAAATGTATTTATATATTTAACATATTTGTGTGTGTGTATATATATTTCTGCTATATTGATGGTTATATTATTTCTTTTTTATTTTGCGCGGTAGAAGATAAACTATGTATTTATTTATTTAGTTAGTTGTGTGTATATATTTCTGCTATGTTGATGGTTATATTATTTCTTATTTTTGTTTTTTGATCATTCCAATGTATATTTATTTTCTATATATTTCCATAATATAATTGTGTGTATATATATATATAGTATATATATATTATATATTATCTATATATATATTTATATATTATATATATATATATATAATATATATATACAGTATATATATATATTTCTCCTGTACTGTTATATTGACGGATATATTTTTGATTATATGCATATTCCTCGCTCATATTTCTTAAACTATTATTTTTAATTGATCATTCAAATGTATATTTATTTTCTATATATTATAATAAACAGAATGATGTAATGTTGTTTTATTTAATTCTTTTGGTTGTAAACATTATACCAATGGCTGGTTACGCCTTTTAAACCTACTAGCGGAATTCTAAGCCAACTTTTAAGAATTAATTAAATAAATGGTACAATCTGGCAACCTAATAATGTATACCTGAACAATTAAAATAAAGTTATCTGGCAACTCTCCATAATAATGTATACTTGAACAATTAAAATAAAAAGTGGTATCTGGCAACTCAACCTGAACAAGCCAATTACGCCTTCTAAGCCAACTGGCTGATTAGGGGTCTATAAGAGGACGGTGGGTCGGCTGAAGCGTTGTTATGCACTTGGCAGGAGTCAGGTGAACAACTCTTCTTCTTCTCCTCCTGTTTTCTCTTGGGGATAACGCCGCCTCCAAGTTTCATGACCCTTTGTACACCTGCAGCATTGAGTTGTTGCATAACCCCTCCCCCTTCATTGCATACCACCCTTTGCACATACACGCTTCATTGCATACTCCCACCCTTTTGCACATACCTCCACCCCTTTGCAACATTGACCATTCTCTTGCACCATTGCAACATTCCTGCACTCAACCTTTTTGCCGCTATACTACTGGTGTCCATAAATGATTACCCTGATTAAAGCATGCTATAACTTTTAAATAAGCACTCGTATTCAAACACAGTTTTAATCATAAGTAGAAAACATATAAAGTTTTGATACATAGTTAATGAACTTAATAAGCTTCCACATGTGCACCCCTAGTTCCACGTAAAATGTCTAAACGGTATTCACACTCACGCCATACATTTTCCAAATTTGTGGTTAACTGTTGCAATTGCATCCGTAATGCGTTCTCGCAATGTCCTGATATCTGGAATAACTGTTGCATAAACCAAATCTTTAACATGACTCCAGAGAAAGAAATCCAGCGGGGTAATGTTTGGTGATCTTGGGGGCCATGGGATTGGCCCGTCCCTGCCATCCATCGATTGGAAATGTTGCGTCGAGAGTTTCACGAACAACATGCGCCCAATGAGGGGTACCCCATCTTGTTGGAAGATGACGTTGGCTGCCTGTCCTGCAGCTGGGGGATGGCGTAATTGGTGAGCATATCCAGGTACACAGTTGCGGAGTTTCCAAGAATTTTTTCATCCACGACTTAATTAACTTCACATCAGGTGGATTCTTTCCATATTTGTTCTGAACCTTCGCTGACACTGACAGGAGATTTTATTTCTGCAAGCCACACAACACATTGTGCCTTCTGTCACAGACGCATCTTAACTGAACAGCTACAACAGCGCTCCTAGCGGCGAATGCGGTAGACCAAACACACCAGCACAGAAACTCTATGCGTGTACGAGATCACCTGTAAAAGAAAACGGATGTAAGATTCGTCATTAAACATGAGAGCATACTGTTTTCAGGTAATGTGAATAGGGTGACACCAGATTTTGTTTTGCGGATACTGTGTGTGTGTGTGTGTGTGTGTGTGTGTGTGTGTGTGTGTTTCTTGTTAAAAAATAGAGAAAACTGAAAGGAACATTCCACAATGTGCATTAATCTACATTATAAATAATTTCAACAACAATTCGGAAATGTATAAAATGAACCACATCTTGTTAAAATACTTTACCTTTTAACAGTTTGTTAATGTTTTGCTAATCTTCCCGACTTTTTTCTTTACGCTGTAAAAATTATATATTATATATATATATATATATATATATATATAATATATATATATATATATATTTGGCTTCTTGCCTTTTCACTTCTTTTCCTGACGAGGTGTACTGTTGAACACACGAAAAGCCTTGGAATCGCTTTTCATTTAATTATTTCACGTTTGTGAAATTCATCTAAAGTTTAAGGGCCAAATTAAATTAAATAAATAGTCGAGCTTCACACTTATTTACGTCACTGTAAATTATAAGACCACTGTATTTATTTTTATTAATAACACGGGTCAACACTCATTTTATGCCAATCATATTAGAGTGATTTTGGGGTAACTTTGTGGTGCTGATTCCGAATATGACATCGGTTTTGCTAGATTGGCTCTAATTTATGAGATAACTGGTACCCCATTGAAACACGTAAAAATGCAAAAAATTTAATGTTCAGGCGGAGCCTACTTACAAATCGCATTGAAATTGTCTCAAATCATACAAAAGAAACACATGAAAATACATAATGGCATTTATTCGGTTCTCACCATCTAGAATTCCGGTAGTTTCCCATATGCACGCGTTTGGTTACGTTTCCTATTAATTGAGGGTATTCATTATCTCAAGAACTAGAGCCAATTCGGAAAAACTACTTTCATTTTGAATTCAGCAACCCCAAATACCCTAAAATTCGTACGAATTTCCTTGCAACGAAAAAAAAAATGTTTTTTTGTTGACCTGTGTAATTAACTAAGGTTATTGAATTCAATATAAAAAATTGTAAACAAAGTAACTTCAATTGACCATTTATTCCGATTTCATGGGACTGACGAGGTCCATGCAAATAAATGAGTTCATTATATCATCTCGTATGGATATCCATGAACTACGAGTAATTTTCATAGTGACAACCAAGGTTAATCCAGGATGTTTTACAGTTAATGTAGCCACGAACAACAATCAAATTCCATACCATGTTATTTCAAAACCTGATGAATGTGACACCATATAGGCAACATATAGAAGTGTTGCCAAATGCCGGCCGCACCTGATGATCTTAATATAGACCAGAGCTGTCCAACTCCAAGCTACTGGAGGGCCGCATCTACTTTATCCATCTATTCCTATTCCAGGGCCACATCATAAAAAATGTGTGGGAAATTTGCGAGATCATTATTTTCAGACTTTAAATAATTCGGTTTATTTCGAAATCCATTGGCGTCGCCATATATCAGGTCATCTCATAAGTAATGTTTTTTTGCATGCTAAACTCGCGTCGTGTTTGCACATGTTTGTATGTATATTTTGTGGAAAACTCGAATTTTTACGTGTTTAGACCTGTTACTTCTCAGTCTAAGTGAAGTTTCATCGCGTTAACAATCTTCGTTTTTTCACCCTTACGAATAGATGGAGGTGTCAGAGGAACACATTAGGCAGGTAATGCTTTATGAGTTTAGAAAAGGAAATAACTAGGGATGCAACCGGAGGCAGATTTTGGCCGGAGGTCGGAGGCCGAGAACCTCCGGCTTAGTGTTTTTTTCCTCCGGCCGGAGGTTCCGGCCAATTGATTTATTTCATCGTCTCATCTATTTGGGTTATATATTATAGTCTGCTATTTTAAATTAAGTCTTTAATAACTTAAAGTTCATAAAAGTCGATTTTCTATGCTTTGTGTGTGCTAATTTCTCTAAAAATTCCCATTGAACCGAATATCCTCAGGTTATGAAACTTATGATGTCTTACTGAATGCTGAGTAAAGTAGCCATCTCTCAAATCAATATTTAATACAATCACTGATCACTCATAAAATAAATTATTATTATTCACTGAGAACAGAAATATTAATACAGTCACTGATCACTCATAAATAAATTATTATTACAGTCTTCTGAAACTGAAATATTCGGATAGGTGCAGAAATAAGGTTTTTATAGTTTTATAGAATTAAAACTAAAAGTTGTCAGAATTGTTTAGTGTACTTGGCACCTCCGGCCAGAGGCCGGAGTTTAGTGAGACCTCCAGCCGGAGCAGGTGTTTTCTAAAATGGCCGGAACTCCTGCTCAGCCGGAGCCGGAGCTCCGGTGCATCACTAGAAATAACACGACTGCAGCGCCAAAAATATTCAGGATATTTATGGAGAGGACGCTTTAAATGTAAGATGTCAACGATGGTTCCAGAAGTTTAAGTCTGGTGACTATAAGCTTAACTGATGAAGCGCGCTCGGGCCGACCTGTTGAGTTCAATGATGACCTTCTGATAGCTACACTTGAAAAAATCCTGCTATAACTGTTGAAGAACTTGCCCAGTGACTAAATTCGACCGGTTCCACAGTTCATCGCCACCTGCAACGACTGGGAAAAGTGTCGAAACTTGGGAAGTGGGTTCCCCATACGTTGTCACCAGACAACTGTAGAGATCGTGTGAACATTTGCTTTTCATTGCATTCTCAGCAACTTCAAGCACCGTTTTCTGAATCGACTCATTACTGGGGATGAAAAATGGGTGCTTTATCACAATGTTAAGCGTCATCGGCAGTGGGTTAGTGCTGAGGAATCTGCTACACCACAGCCAAGAGGACATCTGCACCCCCAGGAAGGTTTTGCTGTGCGTTTGGTGGGATATTCAAGGAGTGGTTTATTTTGAACTGTTGCAGCCCAATCAAACAATTACAGCCGAAGTCTACTATCACCAACTTCAAAGATTGAGCGCTATTTTGCAAACAAAACGTCCTCCTTTGGCCAATCGCAAGGGTGGTATGTTTCAACAGGACAAAGCGCGTCCTCATACTGCTCGAATCACCACTGCCAAAATTGAACAGCTTGGTTGGGAAAAAGTTCCACATCCTTCGTATTCACTAGACCTTACACCATCAGATTACCACCAATTCAGAAGTCTTCAAAACTATCTTGATGGGAAAGAACTTAAAGTTTCGAGGCTATCAACATTGCCTTCTCCGAGTTTTTGGCTTCTAAACCGAAGGAATTTTATCAACATAGAATTGAAATGCTTGTAGAGAGGTGGCAGAGTGATAGAAAGTGAAGGAAAATATATAATTTATGAAAATTTATTTTGATGTAGTTTTGTTAATTTAGAAATAAAGGTAAAAAACTACATTACTTATGGGATAATCTGATAAGTTAGATATCTATCAGGTTGTAACAAATTCTGTCCGATTAGAAGACGGACAATAGATAATAGAATAACCTCAAGATAATGTGAAATAGTTTTAGAAATGTTGCAAAATACACGCGGCGACAGGTTCGCACATGTTTTATCACGATACAGAATGACTTAGGCTAGTGTAGGATTAGGCGAATGAATATTTTCTCTGGTGTTTTTCACACAGTTACAACGCCACCCCTACGATATTACAGTAATTGAAAAACATGGAGCCCACGAAAGAGCATATTCGACACGTGATGCTGTACGAGTTCCATAAAGGATCTAGCGCTAGTGAATCCGCAAAATACATTCAAAGAGTCTATGGAAATAATGATGTGAGCGAGTGGATGTGTAGGAGATGGTTTGAGAAGTTCAGAAATGGAGACTTCAGTCTGAAAGATTATCAACGAACAGAAGGACCAATGAGTTAGATGAGTTGCTGAAAGCAACAGTGGAGGAAAACCCAACGGTAACTGTAAGAGAACTTGGCCTGTAATTCGGAGTTAGCCATATGACCAATTTAGGGTGGATCACTTTTCACTTTTTTAAAAAAATTATAGCTGGTCAAAGTTTTTCCCATGATTTGGTTCAGTGGAAGTACACTGACACCATTTTTACCAAAATCGATCAATATTTAGGGGTCGCGCATCGACCTTGAAAATTTCAATTTTGGAAATTTGGCCAAATTGACAATTTTTTACTGAATAAAGATAAATCATCAAATGACCATATTTTCTGAATCCTCTCAGTGAAAGAAATCCTCTCAGATACTTACCAAGTTGATCGGACAAGTGGTTTAGAAGTTACACTCACCTAGAAATAACATTAAAATTTAAAATACCGTATTTGTCCCCCGTTATGGACGTAATCATAGCATCAGTAGCTGGCGCATCCTAAAATCCCAATTACACACACACGTTATGTCTATGACCAATATTTTTACTAATCACAGTTTGCTTTTTACAGATCAACTGTGTCAATTGATTCTTGTTTGATAAGTCTAGATTTTAGTACAATGGATAAACTGTTAACAACCAGGAGTGGGAAGACTCTGAGAGTTACTTATTCTGGAAAAGAGAAAGCAGCAACAACAGCACCACCTTCTCTAACGTCAGCCACGGACGTCTTCTTAATTGGTCAGCCATCTTCCTCGATCGGTGGTGCCAAATTGCCAACCACCCATCAAGTTCTCCAGTACTTCTTCTATGCCAAGCAGGAAACTACTGACAGGAAGGCCGCCGTAAAAGACACGGTGGCCAATGTTCTGGCATTTTGGAACATGGCACGTATAAAGACGATCACGAGGCGTAACTGCGAAAGAAAACTGGAGTTACTGTGGGAAGAGTGGCGCTCGCTGCAGAAGAGCAAGATGAGAGACAGTGACGCGGGAAAAGGCAGGGAGAAGTTTTCAGAAAATCTGAACAAGTTCTGGGACATCGGAGCTCCCGATGCTATTGAAGAGATACAGAAAAGTCGACTGCTCTCAGACAACATCAAAGAAGAAGATATTAAATTTTATGAAGATCAACGGGGCCTGCGCCAGGCAACAATGAGTGGGAATGATAAAGTGTTCGTTGTCAAGAGAAAACGGCAACTCTCAAGACAACAATCTCGTGATGAGCCAGGCACCTCAAAAACGAAATTAGGAACCGAAGCTGAGAGCGACGATGAATCTATAGAAAGCAGATCATCGAGCAACTCCGAATCACAGCTAGAACCACCATACCGACAGCCGAGAGAATCAACTGTATCAATCAGCCTTCCTCACCGCATCCTCAATGCACCGGCTGTTATTGAAGTGGCTGATCGCTTCCGGATGTCCAATAATCAGGTGTGTATATATCAGTAATGATCTTTCCTTGACAAAGATATAATAGACGTAACGACGGAAAATTTAGTGATTATTTTGTCACATAAAAACCATACGCAGCCTTGTCAATTTTCTTTCAATTTCGCACATAGGTGGCAAGTGTCGTGGCGGCAGTCCTACGTTCGGCAGATCCGCCCGCAGACCTGGACAAATTCAGTATCTCGAAGGACACGTCTCGCCGTGGAAGAGTGGCACATCGTTGTGAAGTGTCGACAGCTGTGCAGAAATCCTTCGTATCTCCGAGGCATGCTGTCGTCCACTGGGACGGTAAAGTAATCAAGGTCAGTTTTGCCCTCACCGTGGACGACAGTGAATTAACATGTTCCAGTGACGACAGTGGATTGACATATTCCAGTGGACGATAATGGATTGGCATGTATGACATACGTTTCAGGACTCTCTTGGATCATTGGAGCATCGCCAGGCGATTCTCATCTCCGGAGCTCCCCAATGCACAGAAGGAAAGTTGCTGGCCGTTACGACTGTTGCTGACGGCACCGGTCTGTCCCAGGCCCAGGCGATCTTTCGTGCTCTCAAAGACGGGATGCGAGAACAACGTGATTGGACTGTGCTTCGACACAACTTCCTCCAATACGGGGAGGGTGCAGGGTGCGGTGGTCCGGCTGGAGAACATGCTTGGTAAACCGCTCTTCCAGCTGGGCTGTCGCCATCACGTTATGGATCTCATCGTGGGGGCAGTGGTCATCACCGCGTTTGGAAGAACCACAGCACCAACTGAACCTTTGTTCCAGTATCTGAGGAGAAGGTGAATTTCAAGTCTAAGGCGCATTTGTTTTCTCCAATGATTTTTTGCCTTCAGAGCAATTGAGATATCAGCGTCCTTCTACTAATGATGTTAATAGCAGTCGAAAAGGGAAACTTCAGTCGTTTTCATGCAATATTTTCATAACTCCCCTTTCAGGTGGGACAAGCTCGACCTCTCGACTTATCGCGAGCTGGAGATCGAGCATTTGGCGGAGGTGACGTGGCTGATGGAGCTCCGAGATGAGGCAGTCAAGTTCCTCGGCACCGCTTCTGGTCTTGTCAGAGAAGACTACCGAGAAGTGGCGGAGATTACACTCCTGGTACTCGGGGCCCAGCCACGTCGTGGCACACACTTCATGCGCCCAGGAGCCTACCATTAAACAAACTTATATGGAGTGGTATCGGTATTTATACATCACAGTGCGTATTCGTTTCAGATCATCTACTACACGAAGCTCCTGATGTTCAGCGGTCAGCTGGAGTTCGACGACGAGCTGGTACAGAAACTTCAGAGAGTGGTACTATTTACTGCACTCCTCTACGCACCTGCCTGGCTGGCGGCTCCTGTCGCAGCTGATGCCCCGCTGAATGACCTTGTGTTGTACCAGCAGCGTCTTCTGCAGTACAGGGCTGTGGATCGCGAGATTGCAGAGGCTTCACTGGCAGTGATCAGGCGGCACTTGTGGTATCTGAGGCCTCAGACCGTCGTTTTCGCCCTCTGCAGTGACAAAGTGGAAGACACTGTGAAGCATGAGATGGCAAAGAAGCTGTGCCGCCTCGCTGTGCCCGACGACTTCACGTATGACAACGTCTCGGTTGATGACACGACGCGCCTTCCGGACCTGATCGATGAGTCATCGTGGTTCGTGTTCACAGGCCTGCAGGTGTGCGCGTCTACGTGGCTCACTCTGCCGGTGAATAAGTGGGATCAAGATAAGAACTACTGTGATCTGAAGAATGTCATCTCGCATCTGAAAGTTACCAACGACGTGGCAGAGAGGGATAAAACTGATAGAAGATTACGCGAACACTGTCACAAAAGACGAGTCACAGCTGCAGGGTCTTCTTCAGCTCGTGGAAAAGAGCCGGAAAGAACTCGGTGACTTCAAGAAGTCGTCACTTGCCAAGATGACGCAGCGCAGAGGGAAAGGGAGTTAGCAGAGAGAGTACATGGCGCACGCCTTAAGATGACGTGTGTTCTAACCACGATTCATACAGTTTTTGAACCTAGTTAGGGGCACCGGAGTAAGTGCCTTTAGTGATATCGGTAAACCGTTTTAATACAAAATACATTTGATCTTTCCTTATTCGTTTTATCTTATCCTAAAAAGCAGACAATGGCAGACAGCATATGGAGGTACGGGGACAAATACGGTATTTTAAATTTTAATGCTATCTCAAGGTGAGTATAACTTCTAAACCACTTGTCCTACCAACTTGGTAAGTATCTGAGAGGATTTCTTTCACTGAGAGGATTCAGAAAATATGGTCATTTGATGATTTATCTTTATTCAGTAAAAGATTGTCAATTTGGCCAAATTTCCAAAATTGGAATTTTCAAGGTCGATGCGCGACCCCTAAATATTGATCGATTTTGGTAAAAATGGTGTCAGTGTACTTCCACTGAACCAAATCATGGGAAAAACTTTGACCAGCTATAATTTTTAAAAAAAGTGAAAAGTGATCCACCCTAAATTGACCATGCATAGTCATTTGAAGCCGTTAGGAAAAGTAGTGAAGGTTGGAAAATGAGTTCCGCATGATTTGTCACAAGCGAATCTTCAACATCGAATCGATATTTGCACATCACTGCATTCTTGGCAATTGCAGGCACCGTTTTTGAATCGGATCGTCACTGGGGATGAAAAATGGGTCCTCTTTAACAATATTAAGCATCGACATCAGTGGCTTAGTCGTGAAACAGCCTAACGTCAGCCAAGGAATGGACCCCATCCAAAGAAAATTTTGCGATGCGTTTGGTGGGATATGCAAGGAATTATTCATTTTGAGCTTCTGCCAGATAACCAAACAATCACAACTGAAGTCTACTGCCAACAACTCCAACGATTGAAGATGGCATTACAAGAAAAACGTCCTGCATTAATTAATCGCAGGTGTGTTCTATTCCACCAGGATAACGCGCGCCCTCACACTGCTCGAATCACCATTGCCCAATTGGAGGCATTTGGTTGGGAAAAAATGCCTCATCTACCTTTTTCTCCGGACATCGCACCTTCAGACTACCATTATTGAGAAGTCTGCAACACCACCTAGATGGACAAAAGTTGCAATCCAGGGAAGCTATCGAAAACGAAGTGATCGCTTTTTTTTTTAACTCGAAACCAAGGGATTTATTCGAACGTGGCATAAAAAACTTTTCTACAGGTGGGAAGAGGTTATAGAAAAAGAAGGGAATTATACTGATGATTAATTTGTCATTATGTCCTTTAATTTTTGTTCTGAATGAACTAAAAAATCGAGCGGAATGTATGTTACAACCTTATATTTTGCTGTTTTGCTTAGTTTCAAATTAAGTTCATTTAAACGAGCTGTGAGGTCTGTTAGAAAGTGAAGTTCACGTAGAAATTCGGAATTATGCAGCCCACTCTCCAGCTCAGTAGTATCAGATTTAACTTCATTCCTTAGGAACAGCAGAATCTCCCTTGTAAGGCAAAGGAATTATAAAATTAAGTAATTGCTTAGAATTCTCGCCGGCCGCATGCGGCCCGCGAGATGCCAGTTGAACAGGTCTGGTGTCCACCAAAGGCTTGTATACTAATAAATCAATTTTTCAGTGGTTTTGCGCCCTTAATTCAACTTCTCCTAATTGACAATATTCACTTTACTTCATAAACTACTGTAGGGCCTACCTTTTCTAAATTTATATTACATTGGTCCTAACTTCTCTTTCTTCGCTGGCCACCTTTTTTCACTCCGCAGTGGTGGGGTTGCTAGACTGTTTATGGGAAATTCCTGGATACAAAGCTCAACCAGTAGTGTTACAAGAACAATGCTCCCGTAACCCTCCCATAGGATAAGCAATTAACAAGTGCTCCACAGATAACAATTTTGTTCATGATTTGAGAAAATATACCACGTTATCAAAAGATGTAGTTCACCCTATAAAGCCGCCCCTGCCAGTCTCGGTTTTGTACTAATGGTAATCGCACATTTTCCAATGCATTACTGCCATTTAAGAATTTAGGTGGTGTAGCTTCAGAGGTTCCTGAGCATTATATGGCCAAGGATGGGAGTACTTCTGGGTAATGGACGAACAGCATCGTTCCTGAACATCTGGCAACCTTACCACCCAGCAGTCCTTAGACGGACAGAGAACAGGTTCTTGAACTGAAAGACGTAAAATATGCACGATTATCGTACATCAGAGTAGAAACACTTCACTTTCACTTTGGTGATGCGAAAAAATAAAACAATTTTAAAGCCTTTTACAATTTCATTTTGAAAATGAACCGAGATTAGATCACAGATCATTTGTATTTAACTTAAAAAACACATGAGACGTGCGAGGAAAATTTATTGTTCAGTTTTGGTTTTATTTTTAAAGTTTTGCTTTCTGATGGTTTATATTTGTACTTTATAATTTTCTGACAATTCGAGGAAGGGACCGGCAAAACTTCCCCACAGGCCGCCACTAGGCCATCCCTGACCTTGATCATATGTTCCAAAAGCATATATGAATTAGGAACGTTACGGATTTTATTGACATCCGTGGATGCGGATGACAAATGTGGATTTTGGGATATACTGTAGGGCAAGGGTGGTAGGTTGAGTCGTCTGGCTGTTCAGTGTTCACACAAAAGATCCAAAGCCGAATTTAAGCTGCCTCCAGAGGTGGCTTGGGTATTGGGTTGGTCAAAATGCGGCTAACGTTCAGCTAGATTTTTGTATTGGCTTGCCCAGAGGAAGATGACAGCTTGAATTTAGTAGTTAGCCAGAAATAACTTGCCCAGAAGACGACGGTTTCAAATTTTAACTGCATTGTTTTAGCCATTTTTTTTCATTTTTACGATGCTACATTGTTCGTGTTTCAAAATTCAGATAATTTTTTAAAAATTACCATTTCCGTAAGCATTTACCGTTGCAAATCTAGATTTACGTTCAACATTATTAATTTGATAAGTTACTAGTAAATATTTGTGCACAATTTTCAAATCAAATTCTGTTTGGAAATACTTTGCTTCCAAAGACAACAAAACAGCTCGATATCAACTATCAAAATCTACCCCCGGAAAAGTTGTGATACAACAAACCTTAAGAATCATCTCGGTTCAATGCATGGGAAAAGTTTAATAGTCCGGTGGCCAAACGGACTATTTTCATGTAACCTGAACTTTTAGTACACATGCTTTTTTTTAAACTGAAACTTGTTATATAGGTCCTTAGGTTAAAAACAGTCGAGTGCCACTTTGGCACTATTGGGCAACTCAAAATAATCAACATTTTGCAATAATATTTTTGTCAAAGGTGGCGATTGTAGTATTGTAGATTTTATCTTACTGTTTTATTGCAGGTGATCCAGAGCAACATCACTAGCAATGAAGATATACTCTATTTAAATCACTTCACCCTAATGTAGCTAGAGAAGATTCCTTTCAAGTCCACAAAGGCTGCCTCTCAACGTATACATCAAACGTTACAATAAAAAACGCCTTGCATCAGTAGGAGATGAACATGAAACAGTGAAGAGAAAGATGCCACGACGCTGCACTTTATCTCCCTTCGACTTCAATAAACATTGCTGCTTTTGTGGCGAGATTTGTCAAATATCGTCGGATCCAAAGCATCCTGATCGTTGGCGGAAGGGTACATTATGCAGAACATCAGATCGTGGAAAGGGTACCATGACCTTCAAAGAGGTAGTACTTCAGGTAAATTTTAGACTTATGTCGCTAATATTTCCATTTTGTTAATATATGTAACTTCCCTATATCCTCTTCACAAACATGACACATTTTCTAATCTGTTACCATTGCTTTTTCTAGGTCTGCAAGGATCAGAAAGATGAGTGGGCGAATGAAGCGAGTATCCGTGTTCAAGGAGCATTGGCTGATCTCTGAATTGGGAGGTTTATTATCTCGACAAAAGCTTGAGAAGAAAATTTCAGAACAATTCGGTAATAAGTTGTTGTTGCTGGTCTCGCCAATATTCTCATTTTCAGGAAACATGCTTCCTCTATAATGCGAATGGAAAATGTTGATGACAATATAGCATCCCCAAAATGCCCCCCTCACACTGTACTACTCACTTATCCATCCCACACTCGCAATATGGAATCACAGCATATACAGCATATACTGTATCATCTAGAAATACAGTAATCCATAAAAAAAATTTACGAACTCACTCTGACAATGTTGACAGACGCTCTCATACCTCTCCAATGTTCAGAAACTTAAATATTCTAAAACTAAATGACCTGAAAAACTTGCTGTCGGTATCAGTATGCACAAAGTTACTAATAATGGAAACTATACTTCGCCCATTCACAGGGCGATTACCCGCAATCCGATGAACCATAATCATAATACAAGGTTTCCCAATGATTTCATACATAAACCAAATTATTCCATACAACTTGCAGGGAATGTTCCAGAGCATTTTTTTAAGCTTTTTCCACTGTGCGACAAAGACAGATCGGCAAGTGGGGGGGAGGGCAGATTAAGGCAGGGGTGTGCTGCCAATTTCTTAACAACCGGTTCTGATACAGATAGGGGTGCAAATTGGCGAGCGCCAATGGCACGAGTCATTAAGCTAGGGGGTCTAGGGTGAGTGGTAGCCCCCAGCGGGGTCCGGGGCGGCACAGCCCCGGAAACCAACGCATTTTAGCTTTTCCAAACAGCATTTTGTAATATTTTGACAAATTATTTAACATTCTTTATACTCACTAATGATATAATTATCTAAAAATAAACTAATTTTTCATCAAAAAATAAATAAATATTGAAACGACCACTGCTTGTGATACTACCTATATTTTTCTATAAAATCTTTAAAAAAATGAAAAAAAATTTAGATATAAATAAATTTCTACCGAGTACCGACTGTTAAATATTTGTTAAAAACAAACAAACGGTTCGGTGATCCAATCAAAATTTAACAACCGGTTCGGGCGAACCGGACCAAACCGGTCCCAGCACACCCCTGGATTAAGGATACTATGGATCCGGATGTTCCCTAATCAGGCCACCATCCCCGTGTGGTCTGAAATAACACTAGCATTATCTATATATAAATATTCAATGTAAATTTCATATTTACATTTAGGATAAACAGTTCTAAATGTAGCATATGTGCATGTATTATATGTATTTATATGGCTTACAAGACAACTCCCAAGACGATTCTATTTTCACAAATTTTGAAAATTTCTTGTCGCCCAGTACCCTAAAATTTCATTTACTGGGCGACAAGTTTTCTTCACTGGGTGACATTTATGTCGCCCACTCACTAGGTTGAAAAATGCTCTGGAATGTTCTTTCCTGCAAAGGGGCAGATATCTGGAACGCTATACCCATAAATATCAGACAAGCACCATCACTAAAAAAACACGATAAACTCCTAACATATATACATATCAGGTCATCCCATAAGTAATGTCGTTTTTTAGATCGGAATCTGAAGGACAAAAAAATTCAACTGAAACTTTTTAATCTAGTATATATTTTCCATCGGAATCAATGACACTCTGCCAACGTCCTACAAGCTTTTCAATGCCATGTTTATAAAATTCAGGCGGTTTTGAGGCAAAAAACGTACAAAGACTGGTGTGCAGGTTACCTAAAGAAGTATACTGTTTCTCGTCAAGATAGTTTTGCAGACTCCTGAAGAGATGATAATCTGAAGGCGCAAGGTCTGGAGAATATGGAGGATGTGGAAGTTTTTCCCACCCAAGCTCCTCAATTTTTGTAGAAGTGATCCGAGCGATATGAGGACGTGCGTTGTCGTGGTGGAACACGATTCCTTCCCGATTAACCAAAGAAAGTCTCTCTTCTTTTAGTGCAGTGTTCAATCGATCCAGTTGTTGAGAGTAGACTTGAGCGGTGATTGTTTGGTTGTGTGGTAAGGTTTCAAAGTGTATTACACCACTTTTATCCCACCAAACACTAAGCAACACCTTCCGAGGGTGAAGATTTGGTTTTGGCTGTGGTGTCGCTGGTTCTCCGGCACAAACCCACTGTCGACGGCGCTTAACATTCTGGTACAGTATCCACTTTTCATCACCAGTCACTAAACGGTGCAAAAACGGATCTTGGAGTTCATGGGAATGAAGAGCTGTGCTAATGTTTACCCGCACCCTCAGATTGTCGACCGACAATTCATGTGGCACCCATTTTCCTAACTTAGGCACTTTCCCGAGTTGTTGCAAATGTCGATGGATGGTGGACGGGGATGAATTGAGTTTCTGGGCCAATTCTTCGACAGTTGTTGAACAGTTTTCTTCAAGTGCGGCTAACAGCAAGTCATCATCAAACTCAGCAGGGTGTCCAGAGCGTGCTGCATCTGTCAAACAGCAGTCACCATTCCTAAACTTTTGAAACCATCTTTGACATTTCCTCACATGCAGAATATCGTTGCCATAAACATCCTGAATGTTTCGCGTTGCTTCAGTAGCACTATTCCCTTTTTTAAACTCGTAAAGCATTATATGCCTGATATGCTCTTCTGACACCGCCATGTTTATGAGGGGTTCACATAAAGCAAAACACACGTCTTCACTGGTCAAGGTCTGTAAAATATGTAGCGAAACACGATAGATCTCCTCTTAGATATAACCTTCGGAAAATTTATGCTTAAACCGAGTAGGACTAGTTTAAACTTAATCTATCGTAAAAAACGACATTACTTATGGGATGACCATATATATATATATATATATTTATTTATTATGTTTCTACCTCGTGGTGTACGGACGTTTTTGTTTCAGCTCTGTGTAATATCAAAATAACTAGTGTTTATAAGTTCAGCGGTAAATTCTATCTTATGCCAGTGGGTGTATTAAATACCAGTGAATTCGCGATAATAAATTATTAAGTGAAAGCCGGTGGCATATAGCTTGCACAAGAAAAACATCAAATTGAAACAAATTTAAAACACTTTGAACGGAAAAACAGCTCTGAGAGTGTACACTTGGCCTATACTGGGAAAAAGGTCAGAGCCATAAAAAGAAGGTCGAGTTATCGAGAGAAATTTGAGAAGCGAGAAGAGGAGGAAAATAAAGGAGAAAATGGCAAAACATACGAAGAAATGTGTAAATTGCGGGAAAGTCGGAAAATTGAATAAAGCCGGATTATGTATAATGGAATGTGCGACATATCAGCTCTGCGATTGCAAAAATGAAGCAGACCAGACCTCGGGCTTAAACTGCATTCTGTGCAATACCTTTAAGCACTACGAATGCATGAACTTAGATAGAAAAGACATGAAAATGGTAAATAGAATAATAAAATCATAGGCCTTTGTGGTTTCTTGTGCGTCAAGTACATGGAAAACAATAGAAAATTAGTACAGAGGGGAACACAAAATGTTGAAATAGAAGAATCAAGTACAGCAGTTTTACCGACAGAAAAACAGGAAACAGAAAACGCCTGCACAAGCGAGAAGGAAAAAGAAAACACACTACAGGGAGGGGCGAAAGCAGCCTCAGATAAAGAGGTACCCACGGCAGAAGAGTAGGGAAGAAGTGGTGGCGAAGCAGGAGGAGGAAATCGAATCACCTAAGACTCAGAGGGAATTTAAACGATGGGCCATACGCGAATATTACAAAACAGGTGCATGCAAATATGGCTCAAACTGCATATACAATCACCCTACAAAATGCTTCTATATGATGAGGAATGGGAAGTGCAGGTACGGACCAAACTGCAACTTTTTTCACCCTCATATGTGCAGACAGTCAATTACTGAGAAAAAATGCCTGAACATAGAACGCCCGCATTTTCACATAAAGGGTACGCAAAGAAGAGAACGGGAAAGAACAGATCATATTCGACAAAGAAGTAATAAGAGTAATGAAACTTTTTTTTAGAAGAAATGAGGATAATAAAAGCTCAGCTTGACCTTCTAACAAGGAGAGAGAGAACGCCGCAAACATATGCACCACAACATTCCGCACACCAAATGCAGCGGCCCAACCAAACAGGAACCGACATCGACGAGGAAACGACCATCATTTAGGAAAATCGAACACGAAGATTAGAAACCCGGTAAATGTATTATACACAAATATACAAGGCCTCTATACGGACCATGCAGACCGCAAATTACAGTACTTGCAAAATTTAGCTCGGAAACCAGCATAGATATCATATGCCTAACGGAAACACACTTACATAAGTGCGAAAAAGGCTGTGAAAACTGCATCGAGAATACTGAAATAGCATTGCTGGACTACAACATATGCAGAGCAGATAGAGTGGCTAGACGAGGGGGAGGGTGTTGTATCTACGTGAAAAATACACACACATGTGAAGTGAGGGTAAAGAAATCAAACAGCACAGTTGAAGTTATTATATTAGAAGTAAAAGAACTGAACCTAACCATTATGAACATCTACAGACCACCAACCACCACAAAAAGTGAATTCCAATTTGCTACAAATGAAATAGAAAACATTAAAATTACTTGAAACTCCAGCAACAAATATTCTAATTTTCGGATATTTTAATTTCCCATTCATATCATCGAAGAAAAATGACAAAGTTATATAAAATATATATGTTGAGAAGTTTCATGGCAACATTACTAAAAGATGACAGAACCCAAGCAACAATGCTATTAGATATTATGGAACATTACGCACTTACTTACCCAGGAAATCGGTGAAGCCACAAGAAAGGAGAACGTTTTGGATTTAATCTGGACAAATAAGAGAGATAATAAATAAAAAAGTAACGCACACAAAGTTCTCCGACCATAACCTCATCGATATACAATTGAAGTTAGCACCCAGAGGTCCGAAAACGCATCCTTGAGAGGCAGATGGAATATTTGAAGGCTTAAACATAAATTCAAAGAAAGTAAATTGGGAAAACGTAAATAAAGATTTAAAGGAAGTCAATTGGGAATTGCTTCTTCACGAGAAGACCCCACAAGAAATACTGTGTATAATAGAGACGGAAACCAAACCTATAATACTGAAACATATTCCAGAGACACAGGAGAGAAAACGTAGCAAGCTTGAGAGGAAAAGGAAAATCAGGACTCTATTCAGGCAACGAAGACAAACCGTAAAACATCTCCAAAGATGCAGAACTGATGCAAAGAGACTCAAACTAGAGAGGAAACTTGGCGAAATAGAAATGGACCTAAAGCAAACATTCATACATAAGACAAACGAGGAGGAAAACAAGGTAGCAGAAAACATAAAAAATAACCCAAAATACTTCTACACGTTTGCGAAAAGGAAAATGCAGTGCAAGGAGAGTATTGGACCGTTGATAGACGGGGAGGCCGAATACACAACTGACCCGAAATAAATAAGTGAACTGCTTAGGGAACAATTTAAATGTGTGTTTAGCACCCCTAAGTCCGAGATGGAAGTAAAAAACCCAGACGAATTTTTCGACATGGATACAGATCAACCAAGAACAAATCCGGCACAAAACTATAAATGGACTTCGCGTTCACGGAAGGAGATGTAATTACGGCCTTATCACAGATGCGAGACAACTCAGCGCCAGGGGCACACACATGGAGTGCCACATTTCTGAAGAAATGCAAAGAGTACTGCAAAACCGCTATACTTACTATGGAGGAAATCACTTAGCAGAACAAATTCCACTCCCCTTAAAGAACGCGAACATTGCTCCCCTATTTAAAGGTGCTAACAGAGCAATGCCCAAAAATTATCGGCCGGTGGCTCTCACCTCACACCTTATAAAGCGTTTTGAACGCATAATTAGAGGCAAAACTACCTACTACCTACAAGAAAAAGACTTGTACAACCCAAATCAACATGGCTTCAGGGCGGGAACATCATGCCTGTCACAGCTACTAGACCACCAGGAGAAAATATTAGGAACATTGTGTCGAAGACAAAACAAAGATGTAATATATACGGACTTTGCTAAAGCCTTCGATAAATGTGACCATTAGCGTGTAGCGTCATGAGCGATCTGGAGGCACATTTCAGGTTTTGTACAATCAGCTTGCTGATTTCTGAAAAGAAATAAAAAAATTTCTGCAACAAGCAGAACACCTCCTTTTTCGTATGTGAAAAATACAAAATTCTTGTTAATTACAGTTGGCAACACTGACTGACATGGTACTTCTGGCAGCTTTCTAATTATTCTCAGTGAGTCATCCCCTGGAATTTCTTAGTTCTACGCTAGCTCGCTTGAGAGAAACGAGCATTTTTTCTGTGGATGGGGTGTTCAAAAACCCCAAGGTACTAACGAAAGGTGCGTTTTGTGATATATACATTATACACATTTCTTTGTTTTGTTGTGTTTTACATTGTTTATAAGTTTGTTATATGTCTTAAGGTGTATATATACCTATGGATATTTATATACATAATACATGTGTGTGTGCAGTATATTTATATATATATATATATATATGGGAGAATTTCGATTTGTGATTGAGTGAGGTCCGTAGCATAATGGTAGAGCGTCCGACCGGCAATTGGAAGGCCCTGGGTTCGATTCCCAGGCGGTTCGCCTCATTTTTCATTATTTCGTTATCTCTCCTCCTCGTGTGCAGAAACGTTCCTTAATACTTATGTCGTTTCTATTCATATATATATATATATATATATATATATATATATTGTTTACCAATAAACCAAGCCTTATATATATATATATATATATATATATATATACTCATATATATTTTTTATTTATACGTTTGTCTTTTTGTTTCAGTGTTCCTGTGTGATACTTGTTGAGTTTTGCTGGTACAGTGAGCACGCAAAGAACACGGGGATCTGCCAGCCACATTGTCTTTGGTTCTCCACTATCAGAGCTTCCTCTGTCTGAACTTCCAACCCGTATACAAGTTGTAAAGCATTTCCTCTTCTTGAAGGAGAACAAGTACACCAGCAACAGGGAGATTCTTCCGGAGGTATGCCAAACACTCATTGACCTTTGGAATCGTGCGAACATTCCATCACAACCAATCAAGAATGTGAAGACCAAGCTGCTCCGATTGATGGAAAAAGGCTCACAAGCATCGAAGCAAGGCAAGCAGGCCACAAAAACCAAGAAGTTCGAGGAAAGCCTGAATCAATTGTTTGACATAGCTGTCTGCCAATGCGATGATCTGTCTGCATGCCACTGTGAAAAAGAAATGAAAGTTCCACGACGAGAGCATGCCTTTCTGATCGACCAGAGAACCACGCGGATCATGCAGATCAGTCGGGTGGATACGAATGTGACTCAGATGATGGAGAGAAGGAAGTCAAGAGAGGATCGGATGCAAGAAAGACAAGAAGAGAATAGAAGAAAAACGGAACGGCAAGAGGTAGCATCCTCTGCAGATGTGGTCGAATCAGCTCAAGCAGAAGCAGACTCCAGTGGTGAAAGTGTTGGTGATGAGTGGATGGGTGATAGTGCCCAGGAGGACAGGAACATCACACCGATTCCCACTGTTGCTTTGGAAGCTGACCGGTATGGTGTATCGAACAGGGCTGCTGCAGCTATCAGCACTGCAACATTGGTTGACTATGGCATCATTAGTTCTGATGACCAGATAAACGTAATTGACCACCACAAAGTATGGAGAGCACGGCAGAAGGTACGGAGGGATCTGAAGGAAGCGGTAACTTACCACGATGTGGAAGGCACTGCTTTATTTTTTGATGGGCGAAAAGACATGACACTTGTCAAAGAGAAAAAGGGGAACAAATGGTACAGCACAAAGAAAGTTGAGGACCACTATGTGCTGGTCGGAGAGCCTCGAACCTTCTATCTAAGCCATCTGACACTGGAA
>JAJOZX010003854.1:72500-302500 GCA_023014485.1 Bathynomus jamesi
CAGAGACACCGAGCAAGCGAACTCCTGCAGAGTTTTCTGAGGTTTTAATCTTAAACTATCAACGTGTTAAAGTAATTCCCACATATACTAGTCCTAAATCGTTTCAAATCCAAATAAATCGTTTCAAATCCAAGAGATAGATGGAGAGATGGAGAGAGAGATAGATGGAGAGATGGAGAGAGAGATAGATGGAGAGAGAGATAGATGGAGAGAGAGATAGATGGAGAGAGAGATAGATGGAGAGTTACAAGGAGTTACAAGGAAAAGAAGTACCTCAAAAGGCCTTGCGGCCCATACCGAGGAGGTACCAATGGCAACGGGTGCCAGGGAAAATTTTGTCTTTCAAACTATGCTAGCAGTAGTAGAAAACTGGATAGAAAAGTAGAAGGCTCTCTCCCCACCCTCCGCTCCCTCCCTGCCAGAGGCAGGTACGGAAAAAGGTGAAGAAAATACCTTGACCCTGGAAAAGTAGCCAAGGAAATTTTACAGGAAAGTGGAGAATATATAAATAGCTCTATATTTAGCTTGCTCACAGAGACACCGAGCAAGCGAACTCCTGCAGAGTTTTCTGAGGTTTTAATCTTAAACTATGAGTGTGTTCTGTACTTTGTCTAGCCTATTTTTAAACAGATTTACACTTTGACTGGAAAACATCCTCTGAGGGAAGTTGGTTCCAGATATCAACTATTTTACAGGAAAAGAAATTTCCGCAGACTGAGGTCCTAAATGTCTTTACACACTCAAATAGTGTGCAAGATTTCGTCTAACCTTTTCTTGAACTGATCCACAGAGGAACTGTTCACAACTTCCGAAGGTAACCTGTTCCATGTGTCACAGATCTTATACGTAACGTAATTCCCACACACACTAGTCCTAAACCGTTTCAAATCAACTTCCAACCATTGTTGCGAGTTGGGTTATCATTTAAACTAAACATACTTCTAAAATCGACATCGTTGAACCCTCGTAAGAGCTTGAAAACCTCGATCAGTTGACCGCGCAGCCTCCGAGTTTCAAGCGAAAACAAGTTCAGGGCGCGTAACCGTCGATTGTAGCCCATATGCCTAACGGAAGGGATCAACTTTGTGGCCCTCGCCTGCACTCGCTCCAGCCTCTCAATATCTTTCCTGAGGGTGGGCGACCAGAACTGCACAGCATACTCCAGGTACGGCCGAACAAGGGAATTGTACAGTGAGAGCACAATCTCCTTGTTCCGAAACTGAAATTGCCTCCTGATATAACCCAATAGTTTCTGGGCTTTCTTTTCCATCTCTACACACTGTTTCGTAAACTTAAGGTCGCTGCTAATTAGCACACCCAAGTCCTTTTCTAAATCAGTCACCTCGATATTACTGCCCAACATCGAGTAGTCCGACTTGGGATTGGCGTAGCCAATGTGCATCACTTTGCATTTACCAAGTTAAACGGCATTTGCCATTTTTCGGACCACTCTCCTATCCTACCTAGGTCCGCACGCAGTTCCTCGATCGCTTCGGGCGTCCCAACATTGGCCCCAAGCTTGGTGTCATCAGCGAATTTGGCGATCCGACTGACGATGCCACCGTCGATATCATTTATTGTAAATGGTAAACAACAGTGGCCCCAAAACGGAACCCTGAGGAACCCCACTAGTGACCGAGGCCCAACCCGAACTAGCCCCTTTAATTACACCCTCTGCCGCCTATTCCTTAGCCAGTTTCAATCCACCTACCTATTTCCCCCCCGATACCCAGATGGAGAGAGAGAGATAGATGGAGAGGGAGGAGAGAGATAGATGGAGAGGGAGAGAGAGATAGAGGAGAGGGAGAGAGAGATAGATGGAGAGGGAGAGAGGATAGATGGAGAGGGAAGAGAGAGATAGATGGAGAGGGAGAGAGAGATAGATGGAGAGGGAGAGAGAGATAGATGGAGAGGGAGAGAGAGATAGATGGAGAGGGAGAGAGAGATAGATGGAGAGGGAGAGAGAGATAGATGGAGAGGGAGAGAGAGAGAGAGAGAGATGGAGAGGGAGAGAGAGAGAGATGGAGAGGAGAGAGAGAGAGATGGAGAGGGAGAGAGAGAGAGATGGAGAGGGAGAGAGAGAGAGATGGAGAGGGAGAGAGAGAGAGATGGAGAGGGAGAGAGAGAGAGATGGAGAGGGAGAGAGAGAGAGATGGAGAGGGGAGAGAGAGAGATGGAGAGGGAGAGAGAGAGAGATGGAGAGGGAGAGAGAGTTACAAGGAGTTACAAGGAAAAGAAGTACCTCAAAAGGCCTTGCGGCCCATACCGAGGAGGTACCAATGGAAACGGGTGCCAGGGAAAATTTTGTCTTTCAACTATGCTAGCAGTAGTAGAAAACTGGATAGAAAAGTATATAAATAGCTCTATATTTACCTTGCTCACAGAGACACCGTGCAAGCGAACTCCTGCAGAGTTTTCTTATGTTTTAATCTTAAACTATCAACGTGTTAAAGTAATTCCCACATATACTAGTCCTAAATCGTTTCAAATCCAACTTCTAACCATTGTGTGCGAGTTGGGTTATCATTTGAACTAAAACATGCTTCTAAAATCGATATCTTTGAACCCGCGTCACGTAAGCGTCGATTGTAGCCATATGCCTAACGAAAGGATTAACTTTGTGGCATTTTCGCCAGTTTCCAATCCACCTACCTACTTCCCCACCAATACCCAGCGCGCGCACTTCGGCCATTAGCCGGCGGGAGAGAGAGAGAGATGGAGAGGGAGAGAGAGAGAGATGGAGAGGGAGAGAGAGAGAGATGGAGAGGGAGAGAGAGAGAGATGGAGAGGGAGAGAGAGAGAGATGGAGAGGGAGAGAGAGAGATGGAGAGGGAGAGAGAGAGAGATGGAGAGGGAGAGAGAGAGAGATGGAGAGGGAGAGAGAGAGATGGAGAGGGAGAGAGAGAGAGATGGAGAGGGAGAGAGAGAGAGATGGAGAGGGAGAGAGAGAGAGATGGAGAGAGAGAGAGAGAGATGGAGAGGGAGTTACAAGGAGTTACAAGGAAAAGAAGTACCTCAAAAGGCCTTGCGGCCCATACCGAGGAGGTACCAATGGCAACGGGTGCCAGGGAAAATTTTGTCTTTCAAACTATGCTAGCAGTAGTAGAAAACTGGATAGAAAAGTAGAAGGCTCTCCCCACCCTCCGCTCCCTCCCCGCCAGAGGCAGGTACGGAAAAAGGTGAAGAAAATACCTTGACCCTGGAAAAGTAGCCAAGGAAATTTTACAGGAAAGTGGAGAATATATAAATAGCTCTATATTTAGCTTGCTCACAGAGACACCGAGCAAGCGAACTCCTGCAGAGTTTTCTGAGGTTTTAATCTTAAACTATGAGTGTTCTGTACTTTGTCTAGCCTATTTTTAAACAGATTTACACTTTGACTGGAAACATCCTCTGAGGGAAGTTGGTTTCCAGATATCAACTATTTTACAGGAAAAGAAATTTCGCAGACTGAGATCCTAAATGCCTTTACACACTCAAATAGTGTGCAAGATTTCGTCTAACCTTTTCTTGAACTGATCCACAGAGGAACTGTTCACAACTTCCGAAGGTAACCTGTTCCATGTGTCACAGATCTTATACGTAACGTAATTCCCACACACGCTAGTCCTAAACCGTTTCAAATCCAATTCCAACCATTGTTGCGAGTTGGGTTATCATTTAAACTAAACATACTTCTAAAATCGACATCGTTGAACCCTCGTAAGAGCTTGAAAAACTCGATCAGTTGACCGCGCAGCCTCCGAGTTTCAAGAGAAAACAAGTTCAGGGCGCGTAACCGTCGATTGTAGCCCATATGCCTAACGGAAGGGATCAACTTTGTGGCCCTCGCCTGCACTCGCTCCAGCCTCTCAATATCTTTCCTGAGGGTGGGCGACCAGAACTGCACAGCATACTCCAGGTACGGCCGAACAAGGGAATTGTACAGTGAGAGCACAATCTCCTTGTTCCGAAACTGAAATGCCTCCTGATATAACCCAATAGTTTCTGGGCTTTCTTTTCCATCTCTACACACTGTTTCGTAAACTTAAGGTCGCTGCTAATTAGCACACCCAAGTCCTTTTCTAAATCAGTCACCTCGATATTATGACCAACATCGAGGTAGTCCGACTTGGGATTGGCGTAGCCAATGTGCATCACTTTGCATTTACCCAAGTTAAACGGCATTTGCCATTTTTCGGACCACTCTCCTATCCTACCTAGGGAGAGAGAGAGAGATAGATGGAGAGGGAGAGAGAGATAGATGGAGAGGGAGAGAGAGATAGATGGAGAGGGAGAGAGAGATAGATGGAGAGGGAGAGAGAGATAGATGGAGAGGGAGAGAGAGATAGATGGAGAGGGAGAGAGAGATAGATGGAGAGGGAGAGAGAGATAGATGGAGAGGGAGAGAGAGATAGATGGAGAGGAGAGAGAGATAGATGGAGAGGGAGAGAGAGATAGATGGAGAGGGAGAGAGAGATAGATGGAGAGGGAGAGAGAGATAGATGGAGAGGGAGAGAGAGATAGATGGAGAGGGAGAGAGAGATAGATGGAGAGGGAGAGAGAGATAGATGGAGAGGGAGAGAGAGATAGATGGAGAGGGAGAGAGAGATAGATGGAGAGGGAGAGAGAGATAGATGGAGAGGGAGAGAGAGATAGATGGAGAGGGAGAGAGAGATAGATGGAGAGGGAGAGAGAGATAGATGGAGAGGGAGAGAGAGATAGATGGAGAGGGAGAGAGAGATAGATGGAGAGGGAGAGAGAGATAGATGGAGAGGGAGAGAGAGATAGATGGAGAGGGAGAGAGAGATAGATGGAGAGGGAGAGAGAGATAGATGGAGAGGGAGAGAGAGATAGATGGAGAGGGAGAGAGAGATAGATGGAGAGGGAGAGAGAGATAGATGGAGAGGGAGAGAGAGATAGATGGAGAGAGAGAGAGAGATAGATGGAGAGGGAGAGAGAGATAGATGGAGAGGGAGAGAGAGATAGATGGAGAGGGAGAGAGAGATAGATGGAGAGAGAGAGAGAGAGATAGATGGAGAGAGAGAGAGAGAGATAGATGGAGAGAGAGTTACAAGGAGTTACAAGGAAAAGAAGTACCTCAAAAGGCCTTGCGGCCCATACCGAGGAGGTACCAATGGCAACGGGTGCCAGGGAAAATTTTGTCTTTCAAACTATGCTAGCAGTAGTAGAAAACTGGATAGAAAAGTAGAAGGCTCTCTCCCCACCCTCCGCTCCCTCCCTGCCAGAGGCAGGTACGGAAAAAGGTTGAAGAAAATACCTTGACCCTGGAAAAGTAGCCAAGGAAATTTTACAGGAAAGTGGAGAATATATAAATAGCTCTATATTTAGCTTGCTCACAGAGACACCGAGCAAGCGAACTCCTGCAGAGTTTTCTGAGGTTTTAATCTTAACTATGAGTGTGTTCTGTACTTTGTCTAGCCTATTTTTAAACAGATTTACACTTTGACTGGAAACATCCTCTGAGGGAAGTTGGTTCCAGATATCAACTATTTTACAGGAAAAGAAATTTCCGCAGACTGAGGTCCTAAATGTCTTTACACACTCAAATAGTGTGCAAGATTTCGTCTAACCTTTTCTTGAACTGATCCACAGAGGAACTGTTCACAACTTCCGAAGGTAACCTGTTCCATGTGTCACAGATCTTATACGGAGAGAGAGAGAGAGATAGATGGAGAGAGAGAGAGAGAGATAGATGGAGAGAGAGAGAGAGATAGATAGATGGAGAGAGAGAGAGAGAGAGATAGATAGATGGAGAGAGAGAGAGTTACAAGGAGTTACAAGGAAAAGAAGTACCTCAAAAGGCCTTGCGGCCCATACCGAGGAGGTACCAATGGCAACGGGTGCCAGGGAAAATTTTGTGAAAGTTTATTTTTCTTTCAAATATCCTAGCAGTAGTAGAAAACTGGATAGAAAAGTAGAAGGCTCTCTCCCCACCCTCCGCTCCCTCCCTGCCAGAGGCAGGTACGGAAAAAGGTTGAAGAAAATACCTTGACCCTGGAAAAGTAGCCAAGGAAATTTTACAGGAAAGTGGAGAATATATAAATAGCTCTATATTTAGCTTGCTCACAGAGACACCGAGCAAGCGAACTCCTGCAGAGTTTTCTGAGGTTTTAATCTTAAACTATGAGTGTGTTCTGTACTTTGTCTAGCCTATTTTTAAACAGATTTACACTTTGACTGGAAACATCCTCTGAGGGAAGTTGGTTCCAGATATCAACTATTTTACAGGAAAAGAAATTTCCGCAGACTGAGGTCCTAAATGTCTTTACACACTCAAATAGTGTGCAAGATTTCGTCTAACCTTTTCTTGAACTGATCCACAGAGGAACTGTTCACAACTTCCGAAGGTAACCTGTTCCATGTGTCACAGATCCATGTGTCACAGAGAGAGATAGATGGAGAGAGAGAGAGAGATAGATAGATGGAGAGAGAGAGAGAGATAGATAGATGGAGAGAGAGAGAGAGATAGATAGATGGAGAGAGAGAGAGAGATAGATAGATGAGAGAGAGAGAGAGAGATAGATAGATGGAGAGAGAGAGAGATAGATAGATGGAGAGAGAGAGAGAGATAGATAGATGGAGAGAGAGAGAGAGATAGATAGATGGAGAGAGAGAGAGAGATAGATAGATGGAGAGAGAGAAGAGATAGATAGATGGAGAGAGAGAGAGAGATAGATAGATGGAGAGAGAGAGAGAGATAGATAGATGGAGAGAGAGAGAGAGATAGATAGATGGAGAGAGAGAGAGAGATAGATAGATGGAGAGAGAGAGAGAGATAGATAGATGGAGAGAGAGAGAGAGATAGATAGATGGAGAGAGAGAGAGAGATAGATAGATGGGAGAGAGAGAGAGATAGATAGATGGAGAGAGAGAGAGAGATAGATAGATGGAGAGAGAGAGAGAGATAGATAGATGGAGAGAGAGTTACAAGGAGTTACAAGGAAAAGAAGTACCTCAAAAGGCCTTGCGGCCCATACCGAGGAGGTACCAATGGCAACGGGTGCCAGGGAAAATTTTGTCTTTCAACTATGCTAGCAGTAGTAGAAAACTGGATAGAAAAGTAGAAGGCTCTCTCCCCACCCTCCGCTCCCTCCCTGCCAGAGGCAGGTACGGAAAAAGGTTGAAGAAAATACCTTGACCCTGGAAAAGTAGCCAAGGAAATTTTACAGGAAAGTGGAGAATATATAAATAGCTCTATATTTAGCTTGCTCACAGAGACACCGAGCAAGCGAACTCCTGCAGAGTTTTCTGAGGTTTTAATCTTAAACTATGAGTGTGTTCTGTACTTTGTCTAGCCTATTTTTAAACAGATTTACACTTTGACTGGAAACATCCTCTGAGGGAAGTTGGTTCCAGATATCAACTATTTTACAGGAAAAGAAATTTCCGCAGACTGAGGTCCTAAATGTCTTTACACACTCAAATAGTGTGCAAGATTTCGTCTAACCTTTTCTTGAACTGATCCACAGAGGAACTGTTCACAACTTCCGAAGGTAACCTGTTCCATGTGTCACAGATCTTATACGTAACGTAATTCCCACACACACTAGTCCTAAACCGTTTCAAATCCAACTTCCAACCATTGTTGCGAGTTGGGTTATCATTTAAACTAAACATACTTCTAAAATCGACATCGTTGAACCCTCGTAAGAGCTTGAAAACCTCGATCAGTTGACCGCGCAGCCTCCGAGTTTCAAGCGAAAACAAGTTCAGGGCGCGTAACCGTCGATTGTAGCCCATATGCCTAACGGAAGGGATCAACTTTGTGGCCCTCGCCTGCACTCGCTCCAGCCTCTCAATATCTTTCCTGAGGGTGGGCGACCAGAACTGCACAGCATACTCCAGGTACGGCCGAACAAGGGAATTGTACAGTGAGAGCACAATCTCCTTGTTCCGAAACTGAAATTGCCTCCTGATATAACCCAATAGTTTCTGGGCTTTCTTTTCCATCTCTACACACTGTTTCGTAAACTTAAGGTCGCTGCTAATTAGCACACCCAAGTCCTTTTCTAAATCAGTCACCTCGATATTACTGCCCAACATCGAGTAGTCCGACTTGGGATTGGCGTAGCCAATGTGCATCACTTTGCATTTACCCAAGTTAAACGGCATTTGCCATTTTTCGGACCACTCTCCTATCCTACCTAGGTCCGCACGCAGTTCCTCGATCGCTTCGGGCGTCCCAACATTGGCCCCAAGCTTGGTGTCATCAGCGAGCTTGGTGTCATCAGCGAAGAGAGAGAGATAGATAGATGGAGAGAGAGAGAGAGATAGATAGATGGAGAGAGAGAGAGAGATAGATAGATGGAGAGAGAGAGGAGATAGATAGATGGAGAGAGAGAGAGAGTAGATAGATGGAGAGAGAGAGAGAGATAGATAGATGGAGAGAGAGAGAGAGATAGATAGATGGAGAGAGAGAGAGAGATAGATAGATGGAGAGAGAGAGAGAGATAGATAGATGGAGAGAGAGAGAGAGATAGATAGATGGAGAGAGAGAGAGAGATAGATAGATGGAGAGAGAGAGAGAGATAGATAGATGGAGAGAGAGAGAGAGATAGATAGATGGAGAGAGAGAGAGAGATAGATAGATGGAGAGAGAGAGAGAGATAGATAGATGGAGAGAGAGAGAGAGATAGATAGATGGAGAGAGAGAGAGAGAGATAGATAGATGGAGAGAGAGAGAGAGATAGATAGATGGAGAGAGAGAGAGAGATAGATAGATGGAGAGAGAGAGAGAGATAGATAGATGGAGAGAGAGAGAGAGATAGATAGATGGAGAGAGAGAGAGATAGATAGATGGAGAGAGAGTTACAAGGAGTTACAAGGAGTTACAAGGAAAAGAAGTACCTCAAAAGGCCTTGCGGCCCATACCGAGGAGGTACCAATGGCAACGGGTGCCAGGGAAAATTTTGTACACACTCAAATAGTGTGCAAGATTTGGTCTAACCTTTTCTTGAAGTGATCCACCGAGGAACTGTTCCTGTTATTAAAAGTTTATTTTTCTTTCAACTATCCTAGCAGTAGTAGAAAACTGGATAGAAAAGTAGAAGGCTCTCTCCCCACCCTCCGCTCCCTCCCTGCCAGAGGCAGGTACGGAAAAAGGTTGAAGAAAATACCTTGACCCTGGAAAAGTAGCCAAGGAAATTTTACAGGAAAGTGGAGAATATATAAATAGCTCTATATTTAGCTTGCTCACAGAGACACCGAGCAAGCGAACTCCTGCAGAGTTTTCTGAGGTTTTAATCTTAAACTATGAGTGTGTTCTGTACTTTGTCTAGCCTATTTTTAAACAGATTTACACTTTGACTGGAAACATCCTCTGAGGGAAGTTGGTTCCAGATATAACTATTTTACAGGAAAAGAAATTTCCGCAGACTGAGGTCCTAAATGTCTTTACACACTCAAATAGTGTGCAAGATTTCGTCTAACCTTTTCTTGAACTGATCCACAGAGGAACTGTTCACAACTTCCGAAGGTAACCTGTTCCATGTGTCACAGATCTTATACGTAACGTAATTCCCACACACACTAGTCCTAAACCGTTTCAAATCCAACTTCCAACCATTGTTGCGAGTTGGGTTATCATTTAAACTAAACATACTTCTAAAATCGACATCGTTGAACCCTCGTAAGAGCTTGAAAACCTCGATCAGTTGACCGCGCAGCCTCCGAGTTTCAAGCGAAAACAAGTTCAGGGCGCGTAACCGTCGATTGTAGCCCATATGCCTAACGGAAGGGATCAACTTTGTGGCCCTCGCCTGCACTCGCTCCAGCCTCTCAATATCTTTCCTGAGGGTGGGCGACCAGAACTGCACAGCATACTCCAGGTACGGCCGAACAAGGGAATTGTACAGTGAGAGCACAATCTCCTTGTTCCGAAACTGAAATTGCCTCCTGATATAACCCAATAGTTTCTGGGCTTTCTTTTCCACCTCTACACACTGTTTCGTAAACTTAAGGTCGCTGCTAATTAGCACACCCAAGTCCTTTTCTAAATCAGTCACCTCGATATTACTGCCCAACATCGAGTAGTCCGACTTGGGATTGGCGTAGCCAATGTGCATCACTTTGCATTTACCCAAGTTAAACGGCATTTGCCATTTTTCGGACCACTCTCCTATCCTACCTAGGTCCGCACGCAGTTCCTCGATCGCTTCGGGCGTCCCAACATTGGCCCCAAGCTTGGTGTCATCAGCGAATTTGGCGATCCGACTGACGATGCCACCGTCGATATCATTTATGTAAATGGTAAACAACAGTGGCCCCAAAACGGAACCCTGAGGAACCCCACTAGTGACCGAGGCCCAACCCGAACTAGCCCCTTTAATTACCACCCTCTGCCGCCTATTCCTTAGCCAGTTTTCAATCCACCTACCTATTTCCCCACCGATACCCAGCGCGCGCACTTTCGCCATTAGCCGGCGGTGAGGTACCTTATCAAAGGCTTTCTGAAAGTCGAGATAAAGTATATCAATCGCCCTACTCTTATCGTACTCACTCAACATGACGTGGAAAAACTCGAGCAAGTTGGTGAGACACGACCTATGCCGTCTAAACCCATGTTGGGAGTCCCCAAGCAGCTTGTAGGAATCCAAATGGTCAACGATTCTATCAGCTATTATCCTTTCTAATAATTTACCTACAACTGAAGTGAGACTAATAGGACGATAGTTCCCTGGACTTTCGTGATCCCCTTTCTTAAAGATAGGGGTCACGTTGGCCTCTCTCCAGTCACCAGGCACCTGGCCCATCTCCAACGATTTGTTGAAGACTGTAGCCAGGTGGGGAGCCACCTGGTCGCGCACTTCTCGCAAAACACTGGGGAGAAACTGGTCTGGCCCAGGAGCCTTAAACGCGCTCAGTTTGTCTATTCTATGAGCAACGACTGTCGCGGTACATCTAACACTATCCAGGTCAGCACCTTCGTGCCTCACAGCTGGCTCGGGGATGACGCGGGTATCCTCCCTGGTGAACACTCCCGCAAAGTACTCATTAAGCACCTTAGCGATGTCCGCGTCGGAGGTCCGCAGAACGCCGCTTCCGTCCTTTAAAGGACCTATCATGCTTCTAATAGGCTTTCTACTATTAACATAACTGAAGAACTCCTTAGGGTTCCTCTTGCAGAGGCTTGCCACCCGTAGTTCTTCGTTACGTTTCGCTAGCCTAACCTTCGCCTTCACTTCCCTACACAGGCGGACATACGCTTCAGTGTTCTCGTGGGAACGATTGGCCTTCGCCCTCCTATACACTACTTTCCTATTTCGGATAGCCGAAGCGATGCCACGATTGAACCACTTAGGCTGCGTTGAAGCAGGGGTGACCAGTTTTGAGGGTATGGCAGCAGACTGCAGCACCATAAACTCATCCCGGAATGCACTCCACACTCCCTCAACATCGCCGCCAACCTCTAACCCCATCTCTGCTACGCTATCCCTGAGGCTAACAAAGTTCGCCCGCCGGAGATCGAGCTTACTGCCTCTCGAGTTACTACGCTTCACCCGAGGGACGCACACACGGAACCTAATAATACCGTGATCACTCCCGCCCAACGATTCGTCAACGGTGAGGCCAGTGACGAGGTTGTCTTCGGTCGTGAATACTAAGTCTAGAACGCTTTCGCCTCGTGTAGGCTCGTTGACCCACTGAGTGAGGAAGTTCTCATCAGCAAAGTCAACTAGCCTCCTCCCTTCAGCATCGGCAGTCCTGTTTTCCCACTTTATGCCGCGACAGTTGAAGTCTCCTAAAACTACACACACCCTATCCCCTAGCAGGCTACTGAGTTCGGTGTACAGGGCTGTATCCTCCTCGAGGAGGAGATGCGGAGGTCTGTACACCAAGATTAACCTATAGTTCGTCCCTCCCACGTTCAGATCGAGAGATAGATAGATGGAGAGAGAGAGAGATAGATAGATGGAGAGAGAGAGAGAGATAGATAGATGGAGAGAGAGAGAGAGATAGATAGATGGAGAGAGAGAGAGATAGATAGATGGAGAGAGAGAGAGATAGATAGATGGAGAGAGAGAGAGAGAGATAGATAGATGGAGTTACAAGGAGTTACAAGGAAAAGAAGTACCTCAAAAGGCCTTGCGGCCCATACCGAGGAGGTACCAATGGCAACGGGTGCCACGGAAAATTTTCTACACACTCAAAGAGTGTGCAAGATTTCGTCTAACCTTTTCTTGAACTGATCCACAGAGGAACTGTTCACAACTTCCGAAGGTAACCTGTTCCATGTGTCACAGATCTTATACGTAACGTAATTCCCACACACACTAGTCCTAAACCGTTTCAAATCCAACTTCCAACCATTGTTGCGAGTTGGGTTATCATTTAAACTAAACATACTTCTAAAATCGACATCGTTGAACCCTCGTAAGAGCTTGAAAACCTCGATCAGTTGACCGCGCAGCCTCCGAGTTTCAAGCGAAAACAAGTTCAGGCGCGTAACCGTCGATTGTAGCCCATATGCCTAACGGAAGGGATCAACTTTGTGGCCCTCGCCTGCACTCGCTCCAGCCTCTCAATATCTTTCCTGAGGGTGGGCGACCAGAACTGCACAGCATACTCCAGGTACGGCCGAACAAGGGAATTGTACAGTGAGAGCACAATCCTTGTTCCGAAACTGAAATTGCCTCCTGATATAACCCAATAGTTTCTGGGCTTTCTTTTCCACCTCTACACACTGTTTCGTAAACTTAAGGTCGCTGCTAATTAGCACACCCAAGTCCTTTTCTAAATCAGTCACCTCGATATTACTGCCCAACATCGAGTAGTCCGACTTGGGATTGGCGTAGCCAATGTGCATCACTTTGCATTTACCCAAGTTAAACGGCATTTGCCATTTTTCGGACCATTCTCCTATCCTACCTAGGTCCGCACGCAGTTCCTCGATCGCTTCGGGCGTCCCAACATTGGCCCCAAGCTTGGTGTCATCAGCGAATTTGGCGATCCGACTGACGATGCCACCGTCGATATCATTTATGTAAATGGTAAACAACAGTGGCCCCAAAACGGAACCCTGAGGAACCCCACTAGTGACCGAGGCCCAACCCGAACTAGCCCCTTTAATTACCACCCTCTGCCGCCTATTCCTCAGCCAGTTTTCAATCCACCTACCTATTTCCCCACCGATACCCAGCGCGCGCACTTTCGCCATTAGCCGGCGGTGAGGTACCTTATCAAAGGCTTTCTGAAAGTCGAGATAAAGTATATCAATCGCCCTACTCTTATCGTACTCACTCAACATGACGTGGAAAAACTCGAGCAAGTTGGTGAGACACGACCTATGCCGTCTAAACCCATGTTGGGAGTCCCCAAGCAGCTTGTAGGAATCCAAATGGTCAACGATTCTATCAGCTATTATCCTTTCTAATAATTTACCTACAACTGAAGTGAGACTAATAGGACGATAGTTCCCTGGACTTTCGTGATCCCCTTTCTTAAAGATAGGGGTCACGTTGGCCTCCCTCCAGTCACCAGGCACCTGGCCCATCACCAGCGATTTGTTGAAGACTGTAGCCAGGTGGGGAGCCACCTGGTCGCGCACTTCTCGCAAAACACTGGGGAGAAACTGGTCTGGCCCAGGAGCCTTAAACGCGCTCAGTTTGTCTATTCTATGAGCAACGACTGTCGCGGTACATCTAACACTATCCAGGCCAGCACCTTCGTGCCTCACAGCTGGCTCGGGGATGACGCGGGTATCCTCCCTGGTGAACACTCCCGCAAAGTACTCATTAAGCACATTAGCGAGAGAGAGAGAGAGATAGATAGATGGAGAGAGAGAGATAGATAGATGGAGAGAGAGAGATAGATGGAGAGAGAGAGATAGATGGAGAGATAGATGGAGAGAGAGAGAGAGAGAGAGAGAGAGAGAGAGAGAGAGAGAGAGAGAGAGAGAGAGAGAGAGATATATATACGTGCGCGCGCGAGTACATATTGTATATTATTATTTTTATAATAAAATTTAACTTCGTAGGCAAATGAAAACCTTTGGTGTATATAGTTTGTCGTCTTTTTTTAAATTGTATCGAATTTTATTTGTCTGTTTTAGAGTTCATTTACTTATTTTACAGTTTGTTTATTTTATATAGATTAAATAAGCAAGAGCGCGTAGATGAGTCGAGTTTACCATTTTATTTTAGATTTTTCCAGGAAGTGTTTACTATTCCATCTGGGATATGAAGGAAATACAGCGGAGAGAGAGTGAGGGAAAAGTGTTACGAGGACAAGAGGACCTGAAAGACCTTCCGGTCCACTCTGGGAGGTTCCTGTTATTAAACAAATTTATTTTTCTTTCAACAATCCTAGCAGTAGTAGAAAACTGTATAGAAAAGTATAAGGCTCTCTCCCTACCCTCCGCTCCCTCCCTGCCAGAGGCAGGTACGGAAAAAGATTGAAGAAAATACCTTGACCCTGGAAAAGTAGCTAAGGAAATTTTACAGGAAAGTGGAGAATATATAAAAAGCTCTATAATTAGCATGCTTACAGAGACACCGTGCAAGCGAACTCCTGTAGAGTTACGTTATGCTTTAGTCTTAAACTATGAGAGTATTCAGTACTTTGTCTAGCCTATTTTTAAACACATTTACACTTTGGCTGGAAACAACCTCTGAGGGAAGTTGGTTCCAGATATTAACTATTTTATAGGAAAAGAAATTCCCGCAGACAGAGGTCCTAAATGTCTTTAGTTCCAGTTTAAACCCATTATTTCTTGTCGGATTGGCATTAAGTGAGAATAAGTTTCTGTAATCTTACCCTGTCTATTCCACTGAGCATCTTGAAGACTTGAATAAGCTGATCCCGCAACCTCCTCGTCTCTAAGGTAAACAGATTTAGGCGCTCCAATCTCCGTTGGTAGTTTTGCATTTCTCATTGAAGGGATCAATTTTGTAGCCCTTGCTTGTACCCTTTCTAACCTTTATATATCCTTCCTGAGGGATGGAGACCAAAACTGCGCACAGTATTCCAGTTGAGGTCTGACTAGTGAATTATAAAGAGACATTACAGTCTCCTTGTTTCGAAACTGGAACTGTCTTTTAATATAACCTAGTATTTTTAAGGCCCTCTTTTCGACTTCTGCACAGTTCTTCGACGGTTTTAGATCATTGCTGATATAGACTACTAAGTCTTTCTCTAGATCGGTCTCAGTCAAGTTCCTTCCCAAGAGAGAGTAATCGGTCTTCGGGTTTTTATAACCTATGTGCATTACCCAACCTGTCAAAATCATTCTGAAGCGTTCTTACGCCCTCCTCAGTACTACACTACTTCCTAATTTCGTATCGTCTGCAAATTTGGAGATTGTACTTAGAAGTCCGACGTCTATATCACAGTGTTGCCAGGCCCTCTCAACCTGATTGTCACATTTGGTCACATATGAAAATTCATGTTTTGTCACATTTTGTCACGTGTCAAATTTGTAATTTGTCACATGTCAGATTAGTAATTTGTCACATACCAATGCAACCCGAACTGAAATTTACCGAGAGAAAATTGAATGTACTTCACAGACTATTATTTTAATTAAAATAGCCCTCCTAACATATACTTGGGAAATACCGAAATGTGATATAGCTATAATAGTATATGAAAAAAATTGACATCTGAACAAAACTGCAAAAAACAAGACGAAAGGCGGCGGCGGCGGCCTCGGCCTCGGCCTCGGCCTCCTCCTCCTCTCAAGCCATCCCTTATACCTCCAAATATGAGGATCTGTTGAATTATTTCATTTGAAAATTTATCATTATTATTAAAAAAGAATCGTACAACACTGATACAAAATGATTGAAAATATATTTCAACAAAACAATAATTAAATATATCAAAATATACAAAAAATACATCAATGAAAAAACTTAGACAAAATCCAAAAATTTTCTAATGACTACTCTATACAACTACCTAACCAAATGATAACACATCCATACATGATTGAATGTAATGCATAGACTTAAGGGAACAATACGAATAATGCATTGGAATAAAGTAAGAGAAGGATATCAATAATATAAATTTAAATCTAATAAACAAATAAATTCACCATGAAAGATTCGAGGAAATCAAAGACAGTTCAGTCACTTAAGAAGGAGTTTTCTCTGCTTTTTGTTCTTCTTGTTACTTTCACGTGCGAGTTTCAATGTTTCACCTTCATTTCGCAACCGTTCACTTCGTTCAAGTATAGCATTTGCTGTATTGGCTTTATTAATGTCACTCTTCTTACATGCTGCTTGTAGCATCGCCACTCCTCCTTGTTTCAATTTCTCAGCCTGTCATAACAGCTTTTTCCCCGTTGTCACATTATATAACCATTTTGTCACACTGACACGCATTTTAGACAATTTGTTTTCTCACATTTTGTCACAACCTGGCAACCCTGATATCATTAATATAGATAATAAAAAGTAAAGGACCTAAAACGGAACCCTGTGGGACACCACTGGTGACGGGCGCCCACTCCGAAGCCACTCCATTTATTACCACTCTCTGCTTTCTATCTCGTAACAAATTCTCAATCCAGTTGGAAACGAGCCGGTGATTCCTAGTCCTCTGATTTTAGCCATTAATCTCGCGTGAGGGACTTTGTCAAAGGCTTTTTGAAAGACGAGATACACTATATCTACTGCCCTACTTGCATAGTACAGTGTGTGCATATTATGGAAAAACTCTAACAGGTTTGTCAGACAGGATTTATGTCGCCTAAATCCATGTTGGGAATAAAAAATTAGATTGTTAGATACAAGGTGATACACAATACGTTTTGTAATGATGGAGTCCAAGTCTGCCGACAACTGACGTAAAACTGATCGGACGGTAATTATAAGGATTTTCCCTATCACCCTTTTTAAAGATTGGTGTTACATTTGCTAACTTCCAGTCAGTGAAACTTTACCTAACTCGATTGATTGTTTGAATATGGTTACCAAGTCAACAACAACATTGTGCCTAACCTCTTTTAATACCCTTGGAAGAAATAAGTCGAGACCAGGCGATTTGTATTTATTCATCTTATCAATTAATTGCGGTACCTCATTTCTCGTAAAACTTATGGTCTCAACGGGATGGTCACCGTCAGATGTAATCCGAGGACTTGGCACTTCCATTGTGTCTTCCTCCGTGAAGACTTTAACAAAGAACTCGTTTTAACGTATTAGCTATATCTTTATTACCGAATTTCAGTACGCCATTTCTATCTTTTAGGGGACGTACAGAATTTTTAATTGGAAACTGCTATTAACATGGGCAAAAAATTCTTGAGGATTAACTTTACAGTGAGGCAACTCCAGCTTCTTCATCATGTTTGGCTGATCTAATTAAGGACTTAACCCTCCTACGTAGGTTTATATAGGTTTTCTGAATTAGTCTGGTTGAAATGTGAGTTAAGTCGTTTGTAGGCTCTTTCTTCCCGTAATAGCACTGCTAATTTCGTTGTTAAGCCATTTCGGCGACTTTGTTGACAAGGAAACTATTTTAGTGGGTATAAAAGTGTTCTGTAATATTCTAAATTGATCCCTATACGAGCTCCAGGCGCCACTGACATCCTTACTTATTAGAACTCGAAGTGTGGAGAGAGAGAGAGAGAGAGAGAGAGAGAGAGAGTTACAAGGAGGAGTTACAAGGAAAAGAAGTACCTCAAAAGGCCTTGCGGCCCATACCGAGGAGGTACCAATGGCAACGGGTGCCAGGGAAAATTTTGTAAAAGTTTATTTTTCTTTCAACTATCCTAGCAGTAGTAGAAAACTGGATAGAAAAGTAGAAGGCTCTCTCCCCACCCTCCGCTCCCTCCCTGCCAGAGGCAGGTACGGAAAAAGGTTGAAGAAAATACCTTGACCCTGGAAAAGTAGCCAAGGAAATTTTACAGGAAAGTGGAGAATATATAAATAGCTCTATATTTAGCTTGCTCACAGAGACACCGAGCAAGCGAACTCCTGCAGAGTTTTCTGAGGTTTTAATCTTAAACTATGAGTGTGTTCAGTACTTTGTCTAGCCTATTTGTAAACAGATTTACACTTTCACTGGAAACAACCTCTGAGGGAAGTTGGTTCCAGATATTAACTATTTTATAGGAAAAGAAATTTCCGCAGACTGAGGTCCTAAATGTCTTTACACACTCAAATAGTGTGCAAGATTTGGTCTACCCTTTTCTTGAACTGATCCACAGAGGAACTGTTCACAACTTCCGAAGGTAACCTGTTCCATGTGTCACAGATCTTATACGTAAAGTAATTCCCACACACACTAGTCCTAAACCGTTTCAAATCCAACTTCCAACCATTGTTGCGAGTTGGGTTATCATTTAAACTAAACACTTCTAAAATCGACATCGTTGAACCCGCGTAAGAGCTTGAAAACTTCGATCAGTTGACCGCGCAGCCTCCGAGTTTCAGCGAAAACAAGTTCAGGGCGCGTAACCGTCGATTGTAGCCCATATGCCTAACGGAAGGGATTAACTTTGTGGCCCTCGCCTGCACTCGCTCCAGCCTCTCAATATCTTTCCTGAGGGTGGGCGACCAGAACTGCACAGCATACTCCAGGTGCGGCCGAACAGGGAATTGTACAGTGAGAGCACAATCTCCTTGTTCCGAAACTGAAATTGCCTCCTGATATAACCCAATAGTTTCTGGGCTTTCTTTTCCACCTCTACACATGTTTCGTAAACTTAAGATTGCTGCTAATTAGCACACCCAAGTCCTTTTCAAATCAGTCGCCTCGATATTACTCCCCAACATCGAGTAGTCCGACTTGGGATTGGCGTAGCCAATGTGCATCACTTGCATTTACCCAAGTTAAACGGCATTTGCCATTTTTCGGACCACTCTCCTATCCTACCTAGGTCCGCACGCAGTTCCTCGATCGCTCGGGCGTCCCAACATTGGCCCCAAGCTTGGTGTCATCAGCGAATTTGGCGATCCGACTGACGATGCCACCGTCGATATCATTTATGTAATGATAAACAACAGCGGCCCCAAAACGGCCCTGAGGAACCCCGCTAGTGACCGAGGCCCAACCCGAACTAGCCCTTTAATTACAACCCTCTGCCGCCTATTCTTCAGCCAGTTTTCAATACCTACCTACTTCCCCACCGATACCCAGCGCGCGACTTTCGCCATTAGCAGGCAGTGAGGTACCTTATCAAAGGCTTTCTGAAAGTCGAGATAAAGTATATCAATCGCCCTACTCTTATCATACTCACTCAACATGACGTGGAAAAACTCTAGCAAGTTGGTGAGACATGACCTTTGCCGTCTAAACCCATGTTGGGAGTCCCCAAGCAGCTTGTAGGAATCCAAATGGTCAACGGTCCTATCCACTATTATCCCCTCTAATAATACTGTGTAACATTTATTCTGTTTATATAGAATTTTTTATGTTTTTATATGCATTTGTGGGCGCTGAGTCCAAATCTGGCCTTGGTTTGTGTGTATCATCAATGGTTTCAGAGATAATCCATTTTTCATGTTTTACCAGTATAATGTTATGGGCGCAGCAATATAGAATAATCGGAATTGTTGAGAACAATCCGGATGTTCGTTGACAGTTTCTTGCTCTAGAAATTGCCCGAAACTTCCACTGTGCTATATAAAGAAGAGCGCAGAGTCTGAGAAGTCAGTGAGTGTGAGCACACAAAGAAAGCAGGTTGTTTGTCTGATGGTTACCAGCACTGAGGTACTGTGTTTCTGTGCTGACGATTTGAGTGTTATCGATCCTTTTTTTATTGCGAACATTATTTCAGTGTTCTGAATACATCTTTTTTCTGGAATCTGTAATCTGTTGCAGATTTAATAACTCTTCTCTCTATATCTGCAGGTTATGATTGATGTAGTACAGTTTGGTAAAGAGAATGGCAACTGGAGCTTGTAAACACTCGCCGGATATATTCTGCTACGTTTGTGGGTATTACATAGGCCCCAAGCAAGTATCGCACAAGATTGTGAAAGGCACCAAGTTCTGGATCGCGTATCGGCTCTATTTTGGTATGCCTATGGGTGACCAAGATAAGCCCTGGACACCCCATGTGATCTGTGGAAGCTGCCGCTCCACACTTGAAGGGTGGCTGCGGGGAGTACGCAAGGCAATGCCCTTTGCGGTACCCAGAATATGGAGAGAACCAAAGAGCCACCACGACGATTGCTACTACTGCATGGTAGAGTCTCTAAGTACAGGAAAGTTAAAGGAAGGCAGACACTTCAGTATCCAAGCATAGCGTCGTCCATAGCTCCTGTACCACATGGCGAAGTCTTCCAATACCACGTCCACCAGAAAGTATCTATCCATTACTTTACCTTCTGTATTTACAGACTGTGGGTCATTATGTGTCGATTTTTCTTAGTGCTGATGCTCTTCTACATATATAGCTATGCCTATATTTTGTTTCTTTGCTTTGCAGGTTGAAAATGAGGATGCAGCTAGCTCATCTGAGATGTCGGCTGGTGAGGACAGTCATGATGAAGAAATATACAGTAACTTTCAGTACAAACCCTCACTTTCCAAATCAGAGGGAATTGGACGACTTAATTAGAGATTTGGGTCTGACGAAATCAGGGTCTGAGCTTCTGACCTCCAGACTCAGAGTGGAATTTGCTTGGAGAAGACTGCAAGAGCACTGTATACCGAAAGCGGCATGAAGAGTTTGCAAGGTTCTACGATGTCAATGGCTCTTCTGTTATTGCATCGAGGTTAATGGTCTATTCACAGCTATTGGGTTAACACATATACCCTCAGAGTGGCGCCTGTTTATTGACAGTTCAACTCGGAGTTTAAAAGCTGTTCTACTCCACAATGGGAACAAATATCCATCTATACCAGTTGCACATTCTGTTCAAATGAAAGAGGACTATGAAAATGTCAAACAACTGCTCACTCAAATCAGGTATGAACAATATAACTGGGGACGTGTGTGGTGATTTCAAAATGATTGGTTTCCTGTTAGGTTTACAAGGAGGGTTTACTAAATATTCATGTTTTCTTTGCCTGTGGGATAGCAGGGCTTCAACTGAGCACTAAAAACAGTTCAGTGGCCTCCACGTGAAGGACTGCAACCAGGAAAGTACAATGTACTCAGGGAACCTCTTGTGAAGCCTGACATAGTTCTGCTACCACTCTCCATATTAAGTTGGGTCTAATTAAGCAGTTTGTAACTGCGTTAGATTTTGGAGGGGAAGTTTTCCAACAGATTCGGGTCATGTTCCCTAAACTCTCTGAGGCCAAAGTCAAGGCTGGCATCTTTGTAGGACCACAAGTCAAGGCGCTGTTGAATTCAAAGAACCTTGAAGCCAAGATGACTCCGATCGAAAAAGAGGCTTGGTGTGCTTTCCGTGATGTGGTTCGTGGGTTTTTAGGCAACCATAAAGCACCAAACTATAAGGAGTTAGTGTCAAACTTGATTAAGTGCTATGCAAAATGGGGTGCCGTATGTCTTTAAAATTACACTATCTGCATTCACATCTAGACTTTTTCGTGATAACCTGGGCGATGTGAGTGAAGAACATGGCGAAAGATTCCATCAAGATATTCAAACGATGGAGAAAAGGTACCAGGGCATTGGGATGCTTCCATGATGGGAGACTACATATGGTCGCTGATCAGAAAGGATAAGAATGTTCATACGCGGAAGTCGCGTTCTTCAGTGCATTTTTAAGGAACGCACACGCATAACGAGGCTTGTTATTCTCTTATCGGTTCTCCTCATGATATATATTATATCCTTTGCACCATTTTGGGTTTGTCAAACAATTTTGGCTCAATAAACATTAATTTCCAATAGTGTCTTTATTCTCAGAAAATATTTATGTTAGCCTTCTTTATATACTTTGCCATATGAAGTGTCATAACCTATATTTTTGAAACGGTTGATGATAGAGCAAAACCAACATAATTTTTGGAATCAGCGCCCCGAAATCATTAAGAAACGACAGAAAAATCACAATAAACAGAAAATGTTTCAAATTTTGTTACCCAGTGTAATTTACCTACAACTGAAGTGAGACTAATGGGATGATAGTTCCCTGGACTTTCGTGATCTCCTTTCTTAAAGATTGGGGTCACATTGGCTTCCCTCCAGTCACCAGGCACCTGGCCCGTCTCCAACGATTTGTTGAAGACTGTAGCCAGGTGGGGAGCCACCTGGTTGCGCACCTCCCGCAACACTCTGAGGAGAAACTGGTCTGGCCCAGGAGCCTTAAACGCATTCATTTTGTCTATTCTATCGGCAACGACTGTCGCGGTACATCGAACACTATCCAGGCCAGCACCTTCGTGCCTGATGCCTGGCTCGGGGATGATACGGGTCCTCCCTGGTGAACATTCCCGCAAAGTACTCATTAAGCACATTAGCGATGTCCGCGTCGGAGGTCCGCAGAACGCCGCGTCGGTCCTTTAACGGACTTATCATGCTTCTAATGAGCTATCTACTATTAACATAACCGAAGAACTCCTTAGGGTTCCTCTTGCAGAGGCTTGCCACCCGTAGTTCTTCGTTACGTTTCGCTAGCCTAACCTTCGCCTTCACTTCCCTACACAGGCGGACATACGCTTCAGTGTTCTCATGGGAACGATTGGCCTTCGCCCTCCTATACGCTACTTTCCTATATCGGATAGCCGAAGCGATGTCACGATTGAACCACTTAGGCTGCGTTGAAGCAGGGGTGACCGGTTTTGAGGGTATGGCAGCAGACTGCAGCACCATAAACTCGTCCCGGAATGCACTCCACACTCCCTCAACATCACCGCCGACCTCCAACCCCGTCTCACCTACGCTATCCCGGAGGCTAACAAAGTCCGCCTGCCGTAGATCGAGCTTACTGCCTCTCGAGTTACTACGCTTCACCCGAGGGACGCACACACGGAACCTAATCAGACCGTGATCACTCCCGCCCAACGATTCGTCAACGGTGAGGCCAGTGACGAGGTTGTCTTCGGTCGTGAATACTAAGTCTAGAACGCTTTCGCCTCGTGTAGGCTCATTGACCCACTGAGTGAGGAAGTTCTCATCAGCAAAGTCAACTAGCCTCCTCCCTTCAGCATCAGCAGTCCTGTCTTCCCACTTTATGCCGCGACAGTTGAAGTCTCCTAAAACTACACACACCCTATCCCCTAGCAGGCTACTGAGTTCGGTGTACAGGGCTGTATCCTCCTCGAGGAGGAGATGCGGAGGTCTGTACACCAAGATTAACCTATAGTTCGTCCCTCCCACGTTCAGATCGACGCCAAGCAGCTCCCGTTCCGACAGGAAATGGCAGTCAACCGGACTCAACGTGTCCCTCACGTATATTAGTACCCCTCCCCCCTCCCCACGGGTGCGGTCTTTGCGAAACATTCTATACCCGGGAATTTCGAACCCCCAACGTAGTCCCTACGATCAGTATGAATCCAGGACTCGGTGATAGCAACGATATCCTCGTATTCTGATGCTAAGAGCGCCCGTAGCTCGCAAAACTTATTCTAATCGACCTAGGATTAAAAAGCATTGCACGGAGGGAGCCTTCCCTATTCTGACCGCCCCCTAGCACGACCCGTTTCCCGAACAGCCAGGGTTGTCGGGAGTTGAAGAACCCCTCACCATCGAGGAGGCAATTTCCGCAGGAGCCTGAGCCCCCTCCAACGTGGAAGGAGGGTCACTCACCTGTACCTGGTCGCACCCTTCAGTTGAAGGTACATACGCCACTGGCTCATCATCATCCCTCCCCGGTGGGGGGCCCATCATCTCTCCCCGGACTCGACCTCGCCATTCTGTTTAGGTGTGCCGGTCGAGAGAGAGAGAGAGAGAGAGAGAGAGAGAGAGAGAGAGAGAGAGAGAGAGAGAATACGTGATCTTTTTAGGAAAGTTCACGAGAAAAGGAAACGCCAAGAATGTTAAGAGAAGAGGAAGGATTAAGTTGTGTATTGTTAAAGGGAAGGAGATAGTCGTGTGGAAGATTGTGACGAGTAGACAGATGAGGGAACCGAGTTTTTGAGACACTGAAAGCTACAAGATTTTCTCTGTCCCAATTAGCGATCGAAGAAAGATAAAGAGGAGGTCACGTGCGCCATAGCAGTCTCACATGAAGAATGGAGTGACTTAGAGACGCTTTGTGAAGTGGGTAGAGAAGTGAGGAGTGGGTAGGACAGGAAGTGCGACTTTACAGATCATTCATAAATAAATGGAAGAGAGTGAGTGACAGGACAGAGTCCTGAGGAGCACCACTATTAATAGCTTTTGGAAAAGAGCAGTGTCCATCTACAACAGCAGTTATAAATCGGCCAGAAAGGAAATCAGAGATGAAGGCGCAGATAGAAGCATAGAAACTGAAGGATGGCAGTTTCGAAATTAAGGATTTGTACCAGACTCTATCAAAAGCTTTTGCTATGTCTAGCGCAATAGCAAAGGCTTCATCGCTTCATCAAAATCCCGAAAGGAGGATGACGAAGAGTCAGAGATACGCAAGAAGATCGCCAGTAGAGCATCCCTTGTGGAACCCATACTGACGATCTGAGAGATTGCAAAAAGGGAATCTTCCTACTAAGAATAGATTCAAAAACCTTAAAAAGGCAAATCAAAACAATTGGACGATAGTTGGAGGGTTGAGGGCGGTCACCCTTCTCTGGGACAGGCTAAACGAAAGCGAACTTCTAGCAGGAAGGAAAAGTACCACATGAAAAAGACGTGTGTGTTTGCTTAGGCATTTGGGTTGGCAGTACTCCAGCTTCGGAACTAGGAGCCAGCTCCAAGATTCGGAGCCGGAGCGGAGCAGGCCAGTTGTTTAAACTCTCTCCGGAGCGGAGCTGGAGCCGGGACTGTTGAGCCTGAGCAGAGCTAGAGCCAGACTTATCGGAGCTCCGGAACTTGAAGCTGGAGTTGAAGCCTGGAGCTGCTCCACTTATAGTAGTGAATATCAGCAAGTTTAGGGGATGGGAGCCTATCACTCGCGATTGGTGTTTTGGACGGTTTGACGTTGAACGGTTTTCTTTGGGCTTGTATATGTATAATACAAGAAATAAATAGATCATATTTTTATATGTATTGAATTATATCAACCTTGCCAAGGCTTAGGGGCCGCATGATGACAGTTTGATGGCCGCATATTGCTCGTGTGCTGCACTCGAAGAATTTCAGTTTTAGATTACTAGTATTAATGATTTTGCTATCCTATTAAACATTCAGTTTCTGTATCTTAAGAGGTGTAGCGCAATAAGAAGACGCTAAAGTATCAGTCCAGAACAACACCGTACTCTGGAGCAACTTAATATATAAAGCTGGGGTTAGTGGAGCAGCTCTGGAGCTGGAACTGGGTTAGTGGAGCACCTCCGGGGCTGGAGCTGGGGTTACTCTCTGCTCTGGAGCCAGCCTAGAGCAGAAGCCGAATCACTGGAGCCAGCAAACTCGGAGCACTGCCAACTCTACTGGGCAGGGTGTCAGCACAGTTCTTGAGAACAACAGGAAGAACACTATCAGGACCGTACGCCTTCCTAGAGTTGAGCCCAGATAGGGCAGAAAAAACACCTTTGAAAGAGATTCTAATTTCAGACATAATAAAGTCAGAGGGGGGGGGGATGAGATGGAAGAACAGCACCAAAATCGTTCATGGTTGAGTTGGAGACGAAAGTTTGAGCGAATAATTCAGTTTTATCAGGAGAAGATACGGCAACTGAGCCGTCGGAATGGAAAAGAGGAGGGGGGAGGGAAGTAGTAGTAAAGTTATAATGTTATAATGTTTCAGACCAACAAAGACCCTAGGATCCACTCGTGGCTGGTCTACCTAACTGTGTTCGTAATCGTGTATTGTGTATGTCCTCCGTGGTGGCGGAGGGGACCTACAATTTTACGTGGGTTCCGAACCACAAGAACATAAGAAATTTATGTAAAAACTGCCGGTAAATTGGCAACGACCAATTTTTACGAAACTAAATAATTATCAATTTAAAAATAATTAATTATCGATTTAAAACTAAAGATAGAATCTCTCGATCCAGAGGATCAAGTCATAATAGACTACTATCCAGAAATATGTTACACTCTATATCTATTTATAACGGACATGCAAATATATCAGATCCAAAGAATCCAGTCAATTTCATTACGGTATCCATCAAGTCACGGTCCATATCGATTGCGGACCAAGTCAAAATTTACAACCATATACATTACAATATATACACTTACGAGGAAAAGTGTAGGTGTGGCTGTAAAGACTGTACAGTAATGTAGAAATGTGTGTGCACCCATTATGGGTCTCCCATTTAAAGGTGTTTGTGGGGCAAGTGAAGATCATGAGTTTTTCAATACCTCACAGTAATATGGGGGGCACCGCTCGGCAGAGGAATCTCTTTAAATGGGGTGTGTAAGGACAGAGAGTATCCCCTAACCCAAGACGCTGCCTCCCTATATCCCACAACACTTGTGTTGAGCTGTGGGATCTATCCCCACAAAGCCTTAATTTTATTACCTTAAACTATACCCTTTCTATCAACATGCGCGTCTAATCGATTTTTAAACATGTTTATAGACGTGCTACTAATTACTTCTACCGGCAAACTATTCCAGGTATTTACTATTCTATGCGTAAAAAAGTTTTTCGCAACTGCTGTCTCGAACCTTCTACTTGTCAACTTACACCCGTTATTTCTAGTCCTATTATATTGAGATATTTCGAAAAAGCTATCTCTATCTACGTTATCAAACCCATTCATAATTTTGAAAACCTGGATAAGATCACCCCTTAACCTCCTAGTCTCGAGTGTAGTAAATTTTAACTCCTTAAGCCTATCCTCGTACGACTTTGACCTAAGAGACGGAATCTTCTTAGTTGCTCGTCTTTGAACTCTTTCGATTTTGTCTATATCTTTGCGCATATGCGGATTCCAAAATTGGACCGCGTACTCCACATGGGGTCTAACTAATGATTTATAAAGAGGAACTATAATATCGCGCGATTTGTACTCAAAATTTCGAGCTATAAAACCTAACACTTTGTTCGCCTTATTGACCGCTGCTGTACTTTGTTTCGCTACTTTTAAATCACCAGTGACTATAACTCCTAAATCTTTTTCCTGCTCTACGCTTGTTAAATCTTTCCCTGACATACTATACGCAAAATTACCGTTACGCGAACCTATATGCAAAATTTTGCACTTATCCACGTTAAATCTCATTTGCCATGTGACTGACCAATCAACGATTTTATTCAGATCTTCCTGAATTTTACCTCTATCTTCGTCATTAATCGCCCTACCACCCAGCTTCGTGTCATCCGCAAACTTTGAAACTGTACTGACTAGGCCGACATCTAAATCGTTAATATATATAAGAAAAAGCAAGGGGCCCAATACAGAACCCTGAGGAACGCCACTCGCTACATTAGCCCAACACGACTCCGCTCCATCAACGACCACCCTCTGTTTCCTGCCTCGCAACCACTCTTCTAGCCAATTTATTACTACACCCGATTCCATGAGCCTTAGTTTTTTCAATGAGTCTTTTGTGCGGCACGGTGTCAAACGCTTTTTGAAAATCTAAGTACACTACATCAACCGCCCGATGTCTATCGTAAACGTCAACCACGCTTTGGAAAAATTCTAAAAGATTAGTTAAGCAATATTTGTTTCGCCTAAAACCGTGCTGCGTATTTCTAACCAGATTATGCACTTCTAAGTGTTCGACTATACGATCCCTAATTATTGATTCCAGTAGCTTACCTACAACAGACGTCAAACTGATTGGCCTATAATTTCCCGCCGCACCTTTATCGCCTTTCTTAAAGATAGGTGTTACGTTTGCTAACTTGAAATTATCTGGTACGCACCCCTCAGAAATAGACGCATTAAAAATCTTTGTTAGCGGCACAACAATGCTATCTTTTAATTCTTTTAGTTGTATGGGATATATGGAATCCGGACCCGGTGATTTACGCGTTTTCATTTTATCAATATAGCGCATTACTTCCCCTTCACTAACGACAATATTATCCAAAATATTACCATTATCAAAAGGTATTATGTCTATGACAGTAGGGATATTCGTTACATCTTCTATAGTAAAAACTGACGTAAAAAATTCGTTTAGCAAGGTAGCCATTTCCTTGTTCTCAGAGACTAGATCTCCATTTACATTTTTCAATGGACCTAAGACACTTTTTACTGGATTTCTATTATTGACGTATTGAAAGAATCGCTTGGGGTTTTCTTTACCGTCACGAGCTATGGAGATTTCAAATTCGCGCTTGGACTTTTTTATTACACTTTTCGCTTCACGCCTCAGAGATATGTAGTTGTTTCGTAACAACAAATTGTCTTTATCGCACTTATGTTGCCTATAAGCCCTATCTCTACTCTTTATAATGGAGAGGTTTTTGGCTAGGTGCCAGAAAAAGCGAGAATTGGAACTGGATAGGTTTACACATTTTGACCTGATGAAGGAATTTTTGGAGAGCCAAAGAACAGATTTTGCACGATTCCGGGCAGAAATATAAGCCAAGTGAGACTCAGGAGTTGGATGGCGACGATACCTTCTGAAAGATTCCTCTCTGTTGCGGATGACATAAGAACAGGCAAAGTTAAATGAAGTTTTTTTTCTTGCATCAGTAGAATAGAACATAATATGAATGTACGCCTCCGTGAAGCGCTCAGCCCACTCGGAGGGGCTCTGGCCAGCCACGGAACCAGTAATCATTCCATGGGAAATCGGAGTAGTACTGTCTAAGGACCTCCCAATCAGCGGCGCCAACGTGCCAAAGGCGTTTCCTCTTGGGAGAATCCAAAGGCCGAACTCGAACGATAGGCCAGGAAACAGATATAAGATTGTGGTCGAAGGAGCCCAACGGAGAATAAAGTTTGACAGAGTAAGAAGGATGAGTGGCGAGAAATCCAGAATATTGGGCCAATCTCCAAACCGATCGGGAATACGAGTAAGTTGTACAATTTGCGCTAGGTCATTCCAGGTACAGCAGGGATGTCACTGGAATGGGAGGAAAGTCAAAGGTGGTGGTGAACAGTGAAATCTCCTAAAATGAATATTTCAGCAAAGGGAGCGCGAGATAGAATGTATTTCACTTTGGAAGTGAGGTAGTCAAAGAATTTTGGATAGTCAGTAGAATTAGGAGAAAGGTTGACAGCGCAGATGTATTTAGTTTGAGATTGGCATGTAAACCGTAGCCAGAGGGTGTAGAATTCGGAGGATTCAAGTTCGGAAATACGAGATCAAGTTGGTTGTCGCGTCCGTATACGCAACATCCAACTTTGGGATGAAATCATTTATGGTCCCCTCGCAAGGGGACACCGAGGCTCTAAGTTTTTGCCATTTTTTTAAATTTTGAAAATTGTGTAAGATACACACGTGTAGTGAGTAGTAGTGAGAGAAGCGTGTGTTTGAGAGTATGCTGGACTGTTCACAGGGTAGATGAGACGGGAATAGATCGGCTAAGTAGGACAGTGACAAGAGAAATGGGAGTTCCAACACTCCTTGTCTCCTGCCTGAAGAATAAAAACAAGAATTTTACTGTACAAATTCTCGTTTCATTGGAAAACGAGAAATTAACCAATGGCAAAGAACAGCATCAACTAATCAATACTTAAGGTCATGAAATACACTATTCTCCTCAGTGAACAACATTGAACTACACGTCAAGTCAGAGGTCTTAAGTGCTAAAAACTGTTGAGACAGAAATAACGCTATTACTCCCATCCTAGATGGCTTCCACTGACAAGAAAAAGCCTCGTGTGTGTGTGTGTGGTGTGTGTGTGTGTGTGTGTGTGTGTGTGTACGCAACCAGACCAAATGAGATTGTGTGTGATAATTCATAACTGTAGTGGGGTAATTTTTTGCGAGGTAACACTTTTGGTACCTCTAAACATTAAAAAATTGTAGAAAAACCTCGAAACATTTTTGTCGAAAACAAAATATGTTGGTCCTGATTAAATTAGGTTACGCTAGATTAAGTTAGTTAAAGTTTGGTAAAGTTAGGTTAGGCTAGATTAGAGAGTAAGTACCTCACTATTTAATGACTTGCCAGAAAAAAAACTTTCGAGCCCTCAATTGCGACCGAAACATTTATTACGCCCTTTTCGCTTCGATGGCACTAAGGTTAGGTTAGGTTAGGTTAAATTAGTTTTTGATATATAGATTTAAAAAAGTTGGTGCTTCATTTATGCGGAGATGCGCCCATTTTGTGTGTGTGTGTGTGTGTGTGTGTGTGTGTGTGTGTGTGTGTGTGTGTTCATTTATTTCGAGCTAAAGTTTGAAAATTTCTCTTTCAGTTCGATAATTTTCAACTAAAAGTTAGCGACATATTTCAAACGTTTATCATCATTATCATAAATCCTTCTTCACAAACTTTCACTTTTCACACGAACAGAATGTGCTTTTTGGAACTAAGTAAATGATGTATTGAAAAACGAGATCAATAAACTCCATTATATTTACCGAACATTATAACTTTAATCGGTTTCATTGAGCACCGAATTGTTTTTACGATTGTCCACGATCGTTTTGCGAAAGGATCGAATTTTTGTCAATGACCTCCTTCGAATAAGCATTAGTTTCTCGACTTGCTGTTCGTTATCAAAATAGATTTGCTCACACGCACGCGCGCGCAGTTATTGCTTTCAAACTTCATAATACTGCAATACGACTCCGGACCAAACCATCATCAATAAATTGCGTACCAGCAAAGCGAGTGGACGAAATAGCGAATTTTGTGTTGGCTATTTTTACGACATTACTTTCAGTCTGATAACGAACCGCTTTGGTTTTCAAATATACGTTACTTAAAGTTCTGATCATATACTACTTAACATTTTAATTACGTAAAATACAAATTCGCCCACAAAGCCCAAACTCTCGGGTGGTTTTGGCATTTTAAAATTTCTTAGTTTCCGCAGTTTCCTAAATCCCTCAAAAATAGATCTTTCCTTGTCAAATTTCCTGTCGATTGATACCAATTTAGACTTTCTACACGAATTCCTTCCAATTATAGGACTTATCGCAACCTCAGGTTTGACGCGTCCTATAATTTCTATACCAGTTCTTTCAATTATGAAGCTCATTGCTAAGTTCTATAACTGGAAGGAATTCGTGTAGAAAGTCGGAATGGGTATCAATTGGCAGGAAATCTAATAAGGAAAAAAATCTTTTCAGGGATTTAGGTTAAATAAATAGTTTAACTTGGAAACGGCGAAAACTAAAAAATTTTAAAATGACAAAACCACCCGACAGTTTGGGTTCCACCGGCAAACTTAAAATTTAATTAAAATATGCTAAGTAACATACATTCAGAAAATTAAGTGACAATAGTATATCTTGAAACCAAAGCCATTCGTCCATTACCAAAGTGAAAGTATTGCTGTGAAAATGGCCTACACAAAATTCCTCATTTCATCCACTGCACTTGCTGATTCACAGTTGATGATTTATGACGTAACTTAATGACGTAACTGGTCTGGAACTGTATTCTTATTTTATCTGAAATAAAACTTTATGCAATGCATATGAATTTCAAATAACATTACTTCAATTTTTATTTGAGATGCAGTTCAGAGAAATTACATTCTCCCCCTCGAAAATAAGATTTTCCCCCTTCCTCTCGGTAAAAAAGGGGTCTTCACGCATAAATCCCAATATCGGAAGATTATAGCAAAACTGAGCACAAGCTCTGATTGGTTAGATGGGATCACGTGATTCATGCCACGAAATAGTATTCAAAGAAATTTATTTTTAGTTAAAAAAAATGAAGTTTGAGAAGGTACTTGAAAAGTATGAAAAACACTTCTAAATATTTTCGCAGAAACGGTACGGAAATCTACATACAGAAAAAATATCCTTTTTCTAAAACATTCATTTTCTTAAAATACGTCCATTCTTTCTTCAAAAACTTTCAACAATTCCACAGCGAATAGCTAGGCCAAGGTTAAGCAAGTGTATTACTGCCCTTGTGACTTCAAAGACGTTTGATTTATCATCCTTCTATTTATGCATCGTTATTAAAAAAAAAATCCTTTTGCATGCTTTTATAATAAGTAAATGTATACATTAGTTGGGATTAGTTCCCACTCGATGTCATTCCCATTCCCGGTCCGCCAGTGGGAATTACAAATTTGGTAAAAGACAGAATATAAAAGGCGCAGTGATGAGTGCAGTTCCAGGAGGAGGGGTGGGGGTGGGGGGTGGGGGGTATTATCTATGAAAAATCTAATAAAGTGGGAAATCCTGAATTGGGAATGGATCAATTTGAAAACTGCCTCCGAGATTCTCGCTCTTGGGTAAAAAATGACACAGGAATGGCACAAAGTGGAAAGAGATCATTAATTTGTAGTTAAATGATCCGAATTGTATAAATTGGACATATCTCCATTTGGTCGACAAGACAAAGCATCGACACTAGAAGACTAACTTAGACTTTGTTAATCTACCTACAATAGCTTGTCGATTTTTATGTCGATGAAATGAGATGTCGTCAGTTGGTAATAAATTAAAAAATTCGTATAGAGTAAAATAAAAAAAAAACAAAGCAGCTTCCTTACTGGGAATTGGTGTAAGTCGTCTTTGCTCCTCGTTCGTATCCAAGTTGTCTGCATACAACATTTCCATCTTCTATTCCCCACATATCGTCGCACACTGGGCCCCACCGACCAGAAACTGAAATATTGCAATGGCATCTTAATTAAACTTATCATTAACATAATAATCAGAACAGTAAAAAGCATTTTCTTGTCATGCAATTCTAAAAATTAATAAGTGTCACCCATACAGGCCGGTCGCGTACAGAATCGTCTTGCGACTCAGGACTTAGTTCGTTAGGACTCGAGTCGCGTGTGATTTTACATCGAAAGAATGGGAGCCCCCACACACTGCAGCAACCGCGACGCGATTCTGAGGAATTTATTCTGGGGAATGGCGTCGCGTTCGCTGCAGTATACGGGGGCTCCCATTCTATCAATGTAAAATTACACACGACTCGAGTCCTGACGAACCAAATCGTGAGTCGCAAGACGATCCTGTGCGCGGCCGGCTTTACGTAAATGCTGTAGTTGTTTCAAAAGCTCTTCAAATTAACGTTCAAATTAAAGAACAGCAAAAACTACTTTTTAAGGCATGAATCAATATAATGTACTTCAATAACACTTCAATCTAATTTCATTTGCAGATTCTTCCACGATTATTTAGAGTCTGATAATAGCAGTGTAGTACTAGTACGTGGTGCTTGGATACCTTTAATCTCGACTCTTCCTTCCTGATTTCCACTGCCATTGACTAGTCTCACTTCGAAGTTACTCAAGTCCGTACAATCTTTCTCGTCTTCACCCGTGGAACAATCACGTTTTCCGTCGCAAACCTTTTCGTCAAGAGGAAAAAATAATTCGCCTTTCAATTAAAAGAACTAATCCCTCCTTTATCCGAAGATGTTGTTCGCAAATAGTAAACGTTTCACTTACTTTTGTTTTGGGGATGCATTTGAAATCGGAGCAAATGAAGGAAATGGAGCAATTTGGGGCAAGGTCGATTCTTTCATGGTACTCCCAGTTCGGGTCTTTCACGAGACCCCCGGACTTCCCCGCATTACTTTTACTTAATATACAAGTGGATGTCGATTCTCTTCGGATAAAAAATTAGATAAATAGTGACGCTACGCGTGAATACTATTTTGTGGGGAAGTTGGGTGGGGGTGGAGGAAAGGGGAATCGTGTCACGAGGGGAAATGAGTAAAATGAAGGGGAATTCGACAGCAAAACGTAAGTGAAAATCAATTTAATTATTTTGAAGTATGACATTATCAAGGGCCCCCACAGTGAATTGTTCACTGCGCTCATGCACCAAACTATTATTGTTTAAATACATATTGTGGTACCTCTGCTGGTAGCAACCCAGTAATGTGTAATTTGGACTAGTAAAAAGTTAAGATACAACACTAAATATTTAATATTTCAAAAACTTCACTCCAATACACGACCAAATTATAAATCAAAATCAAATATATAATTATTTACAAAAAGAACAACGAATCTTAAAATATCTTGCATGTCATCGAAAAGTTATCGAATTTAAATGTAAAAATACTCGCCAATTAGTACTCATTTTTTGGTAAATTTTCAAACGTGTTTTTCTTGAAACAAAATTTGAAACAAATTCTGGCCTTGAGGCAGACCACAAGTTCACAATTTATAAATCTAAATCTTGCTTAGTTTCACAATTAATTTAAGTTCAATACGACTGGCAATTTTAAGTTTCACGGGCTAAAACTGAAATGCAGCTGTACATACAGGGTGTCCACAATGTTTTGTCACCCCCAGTAAAGTACCAACAACGTCAGGGTCGTTCTGTATACATTCTGCAGCATCCAGAATTTGACGAAGCAGTTCAACAACGACCCTGATGTTGTTGGTAGGGTTACTCATTCAATGTTATGACGAGTTAGTGTGTGTATTCAAGCTGAAGACGGCCATTTTGAACATTTATTGTAGACTGAGTTGTACATACTTAGGACTTGTTCAATAAAACAAATTATTATGCGCGAACACTTTTAACTTCAAATACCCATAGCTCCGTAACCGTTGAGAATCGGACCCATGTTCATAGAACATTTTTGATTGGGAATGACCTCAAAAATAATCTGAAATATTGACAAAGTCCTGGGACACCCTGTATAAAATGGACCACAGTTTAAAATTATAATAAGTTTTGCATTTAATTTATACTTGTTAATTTTTTGCTAATCCTCCCCTAACTACAGGCTGTACAGGGTGTACAGGGTTACTTTTTCAGGCCAGACCCGGTCCGTTACGTTCTTTTTATTTTGAAGCCCGTGTCCGGTATTGCCCATAAGAATTTTATAAAACATTTAGCCGGCCCGCACTTAACACAGTGTCACCGGCCTATAACACCATGCCGTCTATAGTATTATAGGCGTGTGACTATCGAAATGGAGTATTAAGACAATCAACAACTATAAAATTAATGTTAGCAGCATTTTTTTTAATTTACAAATATTTTATTTATTTTTTTAATCATTCACTACACAAGGGGTCGGCAACCTTTTGAACGCAGTGTGCCAGTTTACAATTAATGGCAACATTTTTACGGCCCTGCGTGCCAACTATAATTTTCATATGCATATTTCGTAGAACGGTCCGTTCTATTTCAATCCCAACAAACAAAACAAATCAAAGCGTTTTTGATTTGTATTTTAACCAAAAATACGCACAGACAGTTTGATACTGTCCTTTATAATTTTATAATTTCAATATATAATATTCAATAGAATTTAATACAATTTTATAATTTAAAATTTTTTGGGAAATCACTTGGCGTGCCTTGGACAACCACCTCGCGTGCCAACTCTGGCACGCGTGCCTATAGTTGCCGACCCCTGCACTATACATTTGAAAAAAGTTGAAATCTGTACCTGCCCAGGCCCGTAGCCAAAACACACAATTTCACCCTATACCGGTTCGTATCCGCCACGCTTTCAACAATCCTACGTATACCCGACCCATGGGCCGAGACGGGCATGGGCTTACGGGCCTACCCGCGCCAGTGCAAATCTCTACTTCTAACTATATTGTTTACGCTCTACGCTTATTCTTGGTTTCTTGCCTTTTCGCTTCACTCCCTGACGAGGTGTACTGTTGAATACACGAAAAGCCTTTGAATTGTTTTTCATTTTTCCTTGTAGGTACGAGTCATTTATTTATTTTATGTATTTAATTGTGAAATTCACCCTAACCTTGGTGAATTTTGGTTTTGCTCCCGCCCGAATTGTTCATTCTGACAAAGGTCAAGCTTATCACTCACCTTAGACCTATAATTTAACGTGGAATCCGAACCACATCCCACCACGGGCGGTCACAAATTACAAAGTCCTTGCCCAGACTCGATGTGTTATTTAGCTATATCTCTTCATTTCGGGCAACTGTTTCTAATACAACTTCTGTCGCAAATGGATAATAACGGAGATAATAAATATAATAATTTTTGATCCGCCATATTGTCTCATTTCGGTCGGCCATATTGTCTCAGTCTAGCCATGGCTACAGTGTAAGAAGGTTGTGCTCTTACTCCGTTTGAAGCGATTCATAAATTTTTTAAGAACAACATTGACTCGCTCGGTTCCTTTCGTTCTTAAGTTAGGTTAGGTTAGGTTAGGTTAGGTTGGATTATGAAACTTGTTTTTCCTGTGTTTTTTGATGTGATTCACTCGCATTTGACATCCATTTCCATCGCAAATCACTCGTTTTTGGCTTTTGATGTTGGTGGGGTGGGGGGGGTATCTCAAAAACGAGTGATTTGCGACGGAAACGGATGCCAAATTCGAACGAATTGCATCAAAAAACATAGGAAAAACATAAGTTTCATGTTCAAAACGAATTGGGGCGGAAACGGCAAATTTACCATATATATATATATGCGCCTCGGTGGTGTAGTGGTTAGCGTCGCTGACTACAAATTCATCGGCCCCGGGTTCGAGACCCGATGGCAGCCGGCGCGCAGCAAAACCCAGCTGTTCATCCTTCCACACAATAAAGAAAGTGGTTGGTGGATAAATGGGTACTCTAGGTGGCCTAGTGGTTAAGACGCTGGGCTGCTGATGGGGCGTGGTTCGGATTCCACGTTAAACTGTAGGGCTAAGGTGGAATGAAAAGATTGACCTTCGTCAGAATGACAATTCGGGCGGAAGCTAACCAAAGGTTATATATATCAACGGTGGCCAAACCCCGGCTCGAGAGCCGCATGCGGCTCTCGAGGATTTTAACTGCGGCTCGCGAGACAATTTTGGTTTTTATTGTATTTATCATAAAAGACAAAATTCATAATACAAATATAATTTTTTTTCACATAAAAAAAATACGAAAAAAAAGAAGAAAAATTGAATTGACAATAAAATGCGTCATGCGTACGACAATTTCTTTTGCGTGACAGGCACTAAGCGGGATAATTACGTAATTAACACCAATCGCCACTCACGGTGACTCACCAGTGTCCAGTACCCCTCGAGCTACCCTGCGGGCCGCGTGTAGTAACGAGTGTGTTTGTTTTAAAATTGGCTTCTTAGATCAAATAGTGGCTATTTTTCTCAGCTATACAAATGAAAGTTATACAACCCCTTAGTAGTAGGGCGGGTCGTACTCAGGTGATAACATGAATCTGAAGGAAATCCTACCATGAGGGGTGTCTAAATTATGTGTTTTTACATGGGGAATTCAAATGAGAGCTTCTTTTTTGGATAGGATAACTCTAACCAACATCATTTTGTATTTCTAAATTGCCAATTTTACCCTTTTGAACCCCTTTATAATATATTAAAAGATATAAGGTAAATCATTTATATTGACAAGGCCAAATCAACTCTACATATATTTATTAATAGGTGAACTGCATGTATATCACTGGATATAATTACAAAGATCATTCTCCTGACATCTTGAACTTTGCCAGGTTGCACAAATCCTGCTTCGACTCAGACTTGGACATCAGCTTCCTGCTGGTCTCCTGAGCCCTGATCCCTCCATCCCTCTTTTCCTGTGAGAAGTACTTAGCAGAAGCCTCAGTCACCATTTTAACAACCCTCTCAATGCTTTGTGTGTGGCAAGGCCAGTTGCGCACCTCCATGGGGGTGTTCATGAAGTTTTTCACCTCTGAGGTGCTTAGAGAGCAGGTGAGAGGTGGCTCTGACACACCTTCTGACCAGCTGATCAAGTCACCGATGCTGAAAGCATCACAATTGATGTCAGGTGTCCTTCTGCTCCTAACAGAGGAGTCCCCCAGCTGAGTGTCCGGGTCCCCCTCTCCCCTGATGGCCAGGATTCTCTCCACCCCTTCAATCCTCTCCTTCTGATCCTCAGAGCAGAGTAGTGTTTGGAGGATGACTTCACTGTGGGCATACCAAGCAGATCTTCTCACAGTTGGCATCACAATATCCAGCACCTCCTTTCTCTGGGACTTGAGGCAGTCCAGCTGAAAGAGGATGTGCCTAGGCCCTTCGATCCAGGAGTGCTTGACCTTCACGTTGAACCAACATGGGTAATACACTCCAATGATGAATTCCACAATGAATTGCAGAATCTTCAGGTTCTTTCCTTTAAGTCCGTGCTTTGACACCCAGAGCCTGAGAATTCTGCTCGCTGTGGTGAGCCAGCGGCTGTGGTTTACTGGTCCTATCTCTAACAGAGCCAGCCCTGCAGGAAGTACTCCATCCCTGACTGCACAGACAATTTTATAGCCATAGTATTGATCAGTTGAGAGATCTTGAATGACCTTGTCAGGAAGCTTGATCAGTGGAGGGCCAACAGAGATTCGGATGAAGTTTGGATTGATATCAAAGTCTGTAGCAGAATCAAGGAGCTTTCCTATTGGCCCGGATAATTTTTTGTCTGACAGAGTAGGGCCATCAAGGTCAACAATGAGATGGCGCAGGGAAAGTTCAACAGTGTGCAGGTTGCACACCAACCAGACCAGTTTTCTCCCCAGGTGCAGCTCCAGCTTCCGCATTACTCCAGCTTTCACACCAGTGTTGACATTTGTTGAGTCTCCTCCAATGGCCAACAAGGTCTAATCATAACCCCTCTCTTTCAGCCAGGCAAACAGGACCTTAGCAATCTTCTCCGCATGTGACTCCTCTTTAGTTGCTTTCTCTGGGGTAAAGTGGAACAGATAGTAGCTGCCAGGCTCACTAACAACACTATAGTGTTCTTCCTTGATCTTTGCGGGAAAAGATTGGTCACTGCCCTCAGCTTCCATCATCACATTGGTCAGGTCAATCCGCCCATCAAAGAGGATGCAAGAGATCCCCCCCCTCCTCCCTGCACTTCTTCTCGAACTGTTCCCCCAGCTCTCTCATCAACTTCTCCTGTGCTCTCTTGACCTTGCTCTTATCAATCACTTTACTTGTATTGTCTTCTGTGATGATTCCTGCGTCAATCAGAGCTGCTGTTGCTATCGCTGCAGTTGGCCTCAGCCCTATGCCATTAATATGCGTAGAAATAGCTTTTTCTAAAATATAACAATAATACTCACATGTGAACAGTAACAAAAAAAATATCAGTAGATAATCACTAAATCTATCCCCTCACTGCAAGCCGAGGTGGTAAAATAGCTTCATAAATCATGAGTCACTTCAAATATTTCACAAAACGTTTTAGAATGTTCTGAAACGTTACATTCTAGCCTCTGAGAAAGGTGGCTCAGAAAATGGCCTTATGCGCGCCAGAAAACCGTCAAAATATTTCATATACCAAACTGTATGATAATTACAATTAAGTGGAATGGCACACCTTTTTATTTGAGTATTTAAATATTATTATTATTATATGAATTACATTATATGTGTTTATATGAATTAGTTAGAACAATGCTCTATGAGAGATAACGTGAGCAGCCATGATAGAAAACGTGAGAAGACATATTCTGGGGTAACTACAATAGTAAAATAATCAACAATTTAATAATAATCAACTGCAAAATGATGTAGGTTAGGGTTATCAGAATTAAATATTTTCTTCAGAATTGTGTTCTATACACCAAAATATGTCATTTGAACACCCCTCCATTGATTTTAAAAAAATGCATAGTATGACCCGCCCTACCTTAGTAGGCTTAGTTGATTAAAATGACTGAGCAGACAAAGTGTAAGAAACGGAAATATGAAGAAAATAGAGTTTTTAAACAGGAGTGGGAGGAGAGCTTTGCCTTTACTGTTAAGGGTGGGAAACATGTGTGTGTCTTACTTGCCACGTGGCACTCAATCACTTTAAAGTCAGTAACTTAAAGCGTCATCATGAAACTAACCATCAAAATTTTATTACAAAATTTCCTCCCAAATCAGAATTGCGGAAGACTAAGTTAATGTTGAAATCTAGTCTAGTTGCCCAACAAACTGTACTTTCATCATTGTGTAAGACAGCTGACTTAACTACTGAAGCTAGTTTTGTTATGGCATGGAATATTGCTCGTGCTCAACTTCCCTACAGTAGTGGAGAATTTGTGAAGAATAATAATGCCGATGTTACTGCAATTCTCGCTCCAGATAACACAAAGCTTCGAGAACAAATAGCAAGTATTTCTTTTTCCCGCCACACTACAGAGAGACGTATTTCCCAGATCAGTGCTGAAATTACATGCTCGTTGCAGAGTGATTTGAAGAATTCTGTTGCATTCAGTTTGGCCCTCGATGAATCCACAGATATTAAAGATAACCCTCAACTGGCGATATTAGTTCGTTATGTTATTGGCGATGGCAATGTGAAAGGAGAACTCTTGGACTTAACGACCCTAAGAGAAACCACCAGAGGGGTTGACAAAGAACGCACTTGACGAGGCATTATGAAATGCTCAAGTACCATTGAATAAACTTGTCAGTGTTGCAACAGATGGAGCCCCAGCTATGGTAGGAGAAAATGAGGCCTAGTTGGGCTCTTGACACGCGATCCCAAGTATCCTGTCTCTCTCTTTATTCACTGTATCATTCACCGTGGTCATTTGGTAAGCAAGTACTTTAGGTATGACAGTGTTATGAAATGTGTTCTAGAAATTGTGAATTTCATTCGTTCAAATGCAAAAACGCACCGAGCGTTTAGAAATTTTATCGAGGAGCTGGATCTTCAAGATAAGCCAGATGACCTTTCATTCTACTGTACTGTAAGGTGGTTATCAACTAGTAATCTCCTGAATAGGTTTGTTGCACTGTTGGAGCCTATCATTGATTTCTTGAAAGAAAAGGGAAAGTCATACCCACAACTAGAAGATCACGAATGGGTGCAGGATCTGATGTTTTTTACTGATGTAATACAACACCTTCAAAATCTAAATTTGGCACTTCAGGGAAAGGATAAAGTCATTTCTGACCTTACACAGACAGTTTTCAGTTTCCAGAATAAAATAAAGCTCTTCCAAAAAGATCTAGTAACAAAAAAATTTGACCACTTTCCCCACCTGAAAAACAGAGCAAACACTTTTCCTGATATTGAAATAAAAGATAGTAAATTGGAGGAATACAAAGGTAAATTAGAAGGACTAATTGATGATTTTCAGTTCAGGTTTGATGAACTAAAGAAGCTAAAACCATGCTTCGAATTTCTTGTAAATCCTTTCCTGATTGATGTCGTCAACGATGGCTGTCCTGTTACCACACCTTTTGTTCCGAAAGCTGCTTCAATACAAACAGAACTTTTGGAGCTACAGGAGGACGTGGGTTTAAAGTTGATACATAAAAGCTTATCTGCGGTTGAGTTTTGGAAACAAGTACCAGAGACAAAGTATCATCACCTCAGGAAAACCAGTTTCTGACTTCTCAGTTTTTGGGACAACTTATTGCTGTGAAGCCCTCTTCTCGGTAATGAAGTTTGTAAAGTGAAAACATCGTGCTGCCCTCACTAACGAACACCTGACTGAGCTTCTTCATACCGCTTTAACATCACATCAGCCAGACTTTAAAGCATTAACAGCCAAAATGAAGACCCAAACTAAGCCTTCTACAAGCAGTAATTAAACAATTTAATAATGTGAGTATAACTATATGTATATGTTTCTAATAAGTAAACTCTTTTTAAAATATTTTGCGGCTCTCGTACATCTGAAAAACGTCGTATGTGGCTCTTGGGTCCAGGAAACTTGGCCACCCCTGATTTTATATACATATATACACAGTATATATATTGTTGTGACGGTTACACGTGTTTCGATCGAAGTCCGAATAAAAGCGGTATTACAGTAAAAATCCTGCAGCTAATCAGTTTTAAACGGTGCCAATATTGTGAGTTAATTGATAGTGCACAGTGGTATTTCTTTTTAAAAAAGTAAAAATCGCGGCATATACCAAAAAAGTAAATAAAAACAGTGAATTAATATATACAGCATTTGTTGTTTTTTTCCCCGAGTCTCTCTTTGTGAGGAAAGTTTTGTTTTTGAAGTGCCCGCAAATATCCCCCCATTATCCCCCGCAGCCACAGTCGAGAGGACCAATCAGTGAGAAGTATACAGCGTGCCACATCCCCTACCCTGGAGTAACGGAAAATTCTTTCCCTCACACAGCTTGAGTCATCCCCCACCCAATACCTCCCATAATACCCCTTTTTGAGTCACTTCACCAACATGGAAATTAATGCATACCGCAACTCTGTGGTATCTGAAACGATGCAACAGATGAGACAGAGGCGATGAGGTGCGATTTTTGTCAGCTACTTTTTGATTTTAAATGCCTAGAATGGGGAGATGAAAAAATCTCCCTTATAACGAACGCAAAGCAGTTTAATGGGAAAAATTTTTCTGCGAAACTGCTTGACCGAATTAAACTCTTTTACGGTATTTAAAGCAGAAAGAGACTACGAGAAGAGAATGAAAGAGGAAAGTGGAAACAAAGAACAGTGGAAAACGGAAGAAACGGAGAAAGGCGAAATAGAAAAATTCAAATACCGTCACAAAACGAGGCCGAAAACACAGGCGACAAAGAGTGTAAAGACAACACACAGCATAAGGGCAACGAAGGACACAAACACAACTAGCACAAATAGGACAAGACAAGAGGGCAGTCAAGAAACGAAGTAAAACTGTCCCCCAATAAGGAGCAAAAAACAAAAGCCAAGAGTAAATATGGGGAAGGAATTATATGCAGGTATTATATAAAAGATAATTGCAGATTTAAAAGAGGACAATGTATATATGAACATCCCCCAATATGCAATTTCTTCTATAATAATGGTCATTGTAAATTTGGAGACGGATGTAAATTCTACCACCCGGACATTTGCAGAACTTACGCAAAATATGGAACCTGCAAATTCGGGAAAAATGCTACTATCAACATCTCCCGACGGACTCAACGAACAAAGGAAAAAGTTTAAATGACAATAGGAATAACAACAATAGGAACACAATAAGCGAACAAGAAAATTTTTTCAACATCTCAGACATTACGAATGCTAAATGTCATCCACATGCAGTTGACACAGCTGGAAACCCCCGAGCCAAATCGCTACCGGGCAAGAAGCTACCAATACAAGTAGGCGGAAACGGATCTCTTTCGGAGGATCATAGAGCAACGAATCAAGCGATATCGAAGGAAAACGAACTTGAAATGCACAAGGGGCAACGAAAAACAGAGAACATAAAAATTGTCCTGGCTAATATTCAAGGAATAAGACCAAACCAATCACTCAATAAGGTTTCGTACCTGAAAGGATTTATGGACGAAACAAGGGCGGACATCGCATGCCTCACAGAAACTCATCTTAAAGATTGCCAAGGAAATTGTGAAAACTGCGAACATTGTATTGATAAGAAAGAGATAAATATAGAGGGCTTCAACTTACTAAGAGCGGATAGAACGACGAGACGGAAAGGTGGCTGTGCTATATATGTACAGGAAGGTCATATGACAGAGACGATAATAAGTAAATCAAACAGCTATGTGGAACTCCTAGCAGTGAAAATAGAAAAACTAAACTTGATAGTAATAGTCATCTATAGACCTCCAAGCACCCCAACCGAAAAATTCTCGGAGGCCATGATGATGACATTAGAAAGCTAATAAAGGCCATAAACCCTCCATCCCCCAATATAATGATCTGCGGAGACTTTAACTTCCCATTTATAAAATACAAAAAGGTGATAGGAATAATATATTCACCAGGACAAGGGGGGCACAAGAGAAGATCAGGACAAGCAAAAATGTTGATGGCTCTCACAAACGAGTTTATGCTGACACAGGAGATAACAGAAAATACCAGAAAAAATAACTGCCTGGATCTGGTATTCACGAATAACACGAACTTGATTGCTGATATAAAAATAACCCCAACCATTATCTCAGACCACAACTTAATCGACATTAAAAGACAATACACATATTGTGGAAAGAAGTAAATTCGGGGCCTTTAACTTAAACTCTAAGACTATAAATTGGGAAGCAATCAGATCGCACATGGCCCAAATAGAATGGAGAACAATTTTCGAGAATAAAACAACTGAAGAAATGCTAACAACCTTGGAAGAAAAAACGCTGAGAATTTAAGAAAAATATGCTCCGAAATCACAGCCAAAAGGAAAGAGGAGCTGGCTAGAAGGCAAAAGAGAAGACTATTCCGCAAAAGAAAGAGAGTGGAGGCGAAGTTAGGAAACTGCGGAGATAATGCAGGAAAGCAATAAAAGAAAAACTGGAGGGTATCGATAGGGAAATACAAGCCCTGATTAAGGACCATACAGAGAGGGAAGAGGAAAAGGCGGTAGAAGCAATAAAGGAAAATCCAAAATACTTCTATAGCTATGCAAAAAGGAAAACAAAAACGCGCGCCGCTATTGGGCCCTTAAGGACGGAAATAATGAACTAACCGACGATCCAAAAGAAATATCTGATACATTGAGAGCTCAATATGAATCAGTTTTCAGTACCCCAAAAAGTGACAAAGCGATACCTGACATAAATGCATTCTTTGAAGAGGAATTGCAAGGAGAGTATATAACAGACTTTGATTTTACACCAGAAGATGTAGCGAGAGCTATAGGACAAATGAAACTACATTCAGCTGCAGGTCCGGACAATTGGAACGCATTATTGATTAAAAACTGTAAAAATGAAATAGCTACACCTTTATACTGGATATGGAGAAGATCCCTAGACACTGGGGAAATACCGAGCATCTTGAAAAGAGCAAACATTGTCCCATATATAAAGGAGGGGACAGATCTCAAGCAAAGAACTATAGACCAGTGTCATTGACGTCCCACCTCACCAAAGTATTTGAAAGAATAGTTAGAGAAAATTTATGATTTCCTGGAGACACGGGAAAGATTCAACGAAAATCAGCATGGATTCCGATCAGGTAGATCATGCCTATCACAACTAATAGACACTACAACAATATCCTAGATGCATTGGAAGGCAATGACAACTACGATGTTATATACACAGATTTTGCTAAAGCTTTCGATAAATGTGACCATGGTATAATAGCACATAAAATTAAAGATATGGGAATAACAGGCAAAGTGGGAAAATGGATCTACAACTTCCTTAGGATCGTCTGCAGGTCGTCAAAATTCAAGGTATATCATCATCAGAATCGGAAGTACGCAGCTCAGTACCACAAGGGACAGTACTGGCCCCACTCCTGTTCATTATCATGCTAACAGACATAGACAGCGGAGTAAACAGCAATAGTATAGTAACATCCTTTGCAGACGATACAAAGATCAGCAGAAAAATCAGCGATGTACATGACGTGGAGGCCTTGCAGAGGGACACGAACAAAATATACAAATGGTCAGAAGACAACAACATGTCATTCAACGCCGAGAAATTTCAGCTCTTGAGATATGGTAGAAAAGAAGAACTTAAACAGACTGCATATTATGCTCCAGATAGACAGGAAATTCAGAGAAGCATGAAAGCGATTGATCTCGGGATAATAATGACAGATGATGCGAAATTCGAAACACAAAATCAGATAGCGATAAATAAAGCAAAAAGAGTCGCCGGACAGGTTCTAAGAACGTTCAAGAGAAGGGACAGGACAGTAATGATTCCCCTGCTAAAAACACTGATTATACCAAAACTTGAATACTGCTCAGTTTTGACGTCCCCATATAAAAAGGAAGAAACTAATAAACTAGAAGAAACGCAAAGGCATTTCACAGCCAAGATTGATGGCTGCAAAGAACTCAACTACTGGGAAAGACTACGTAAACTAAATCTGTACTCACTGGAAAGAAGAAGAGAGAGGTACCATAATCTACATATGGAAAATGATCGAAAAACTGGTACCAAACCTAAAACTAAACCCAATTACCATTCAAACAACACTGGAAAATAGGAAAGGCAGAATGTGTAGTGTTCCCAAATTAAAGGCCGACAAGGGACCTCCTCAACCCTGAAGGAAAATAGCTTGGTTGTCAGGGGGCCAAGACTTTTCAACCAGCTTCCTAAGGACCTCAGAAACGTAACGGGGGTCAAAGTTGAAGTCTTCAAGAAAGACTGGATGCCTGGCTCAGGACAGTACCAGATGAGCCGGGCGTGCCTGGCTATGTACGGTGGAGAGCGCAAGAAAGCAACTCGCTCCTCCACCAGGCCAGACCTAGAGGCGGGGCCACCAGCTTGACCTCCGTGTGAAAGAGACCAACACACGAAACAACATAAGGTTCATAAGGTGTGTATTATATATATATACAGCGAGGAATAAGAGGACGAAGAGACGGTACATGTTTATTTACAAACGTTTCCCAAATTTTCATTTTCCATCAGTGCTAAAATTATATAATCAGATAAAAAAAATTAATAAATATAATAAACGGAAACTTATACAATATATTTAAATAAACGTGTGATATTAATGGTGTTTATAAGGTATATTTAAGTTATAAAAATTAAAAATAAGATAAAATATAGAAGTGATCAATCGTCAAAATAAATTAAAATGAGAGCAAAATTGAGGAGAGTCTTACCAGGTTATTATTGTCGGGTTAAGGGGACTAATTGAGCAGAGGGTTGGGAATGATTGGTTGTTGGAAAGGGTCCATATTGGAAGAGTTGGAGCCAGACGGAACGATGGTGGATATCGTCTCAGTGGTAGGATATGACGGTTTATTTGGCTATGTTTAAGTTAAAGGCAGAACTATAGTCGTTGAGAGTTGGTTTAATACAGAGGATGTAATGGGTGGTAAACAATGATTGCCCCCTCCCCCTCCACAGATGAAACTAATAGGAGGTACAAAAAACTGATTGTTGCATCTTTTAGACAATTTAATTCTATGTCTAAACAAAACCACTCAATAGTTGGTGTTGCCTCCTTGTGCTTGGCGGACAGCTTCAAGTCGGCAAGGGTAGGAGGTGCGGAGAGACTCGAAAAGGCCAGTGTCGTACTCAAGATTTCGGAGGATTGTTTCGATGTGCTGCTCCATGGTCCGGCGGCAGAATGTTTCAGGATCCATCCTGAAAGACCGAGTGGAATCCCTGATGCTTGTTGAACAACCAGCCACCTGATTCTGCCGCCGGACCATGGAGCAGCACATCGAAACAATCCTCCGAAATCTTGAGTACGACACTGGCCTTTTCGAGTCTCTCCTCACCTCCTACCCTTGCCGACTTGAAGCCGTCCGCCAAGCACAAGGAGGCAACACCAACTATTGAGTGGTTTTGTTTAGACATAGAATTAAATTGTCTAAAAGATGCAACAATCAGTTTTTTGTACCTCCTATTAGTTTCATCTGTGCGGGGGGGGGGGGGGGGCAATCATTGTTTACCACCAATTACATCCTCCGTATTAAACCAACTCTCGACGACTATAGTTCTGCCTTTAACTTAAACATAGCCAAATAAACCGTCATATCCTACCACTGAGAAGATATCCACCATCGGTCCGTCTGGCTCCAACTCTTCCAATATGGACCCCTTCCAACAACCAATCATTCCCAACCCTCTGCTCAATTAGTCCTTAACCCGATAATAATAACCTAGTAAGATTCTCCTCAATTTTGCTCGCATTTTACCTTTATTTTGACGATTGATCACTTCTATATTTTATATCTTATTTTCAATAACTTAAATATACCTTATAGACATCATTAATATCACACGTTTGTTTAAATATATTGTATAAGTTTCCGTTCATTATACAGGGTGTTTCAGGAGGAAAGGTCAATACTTCGGGAGATGGTTACGGAGATAGAGCTGTTTGAATCTAATGCGCGCGCAGCTCTTCCTCCCCCCGCGGTGGTCCCATTCAATGGCCACCAAGGTCTCCAGACCTCTCTCCGTTAGATTATTGTTTGTGGGGGTGGATGAAAAGTCAAGTTTACAAAAGAAAGGTGGATACACGAGACGAATTGCTCGCGCGCATTTTGGATGCTGCTGCCCGCATAAAGGAACGTCAAGATCAACTCAGACGAACAACACGCGATCTTCGCACACGAGTTGCAAAGTGCATTGAGGTTGACGGTGGGATTTTCGAAAACGTATTGTAAACTGTAACAAATTTGTCATTTCTGTATCTGATACCATTCAAAATGCCAATGTTTAAACATTAAATGTTAGAAACAGTAATTGGTTTCTCTTTCTTGATTACCATTAACAATGCTTTTGTATTTGTAGATTCAAACAGCTCTATCTCCGTAACCATTCAGAATTAGACACATGTCCATATGAACTTTTTTTCTCACAATGACCGATACTATCACCTCCCGAAGTATTGACCTTTCCTCCTGAAACACCCTGTACTTATTAATTTTTTTTATCCGATTTTATAATTTTAGCACTGATCATGGAAATGAAAATTTGGGAAACGTTTGTAAATAAACATGTACCATATCTTCGTCCTCTTATTCCTCGCTAAGCTACGGGAACAAACCCTTCAATCAAGTTTTATATATATACACTACAGTATATATGCTGCAAACCCACAAGGAAAAAGAAAAACGATTCCAAGGCCTTTCGTGTATTCAGAGGTTTTTCTTTTTCCTTGTGGGTTTGCAGCATTCATTCATTTCACGTGTTTAATTGTGAAATTCATCCCATACAGTATATATATAATCTGCAGATCATACCGGGTTCAATACATACATAATTTGCGTTAGTCTGACCGAAGACTGAATAGGCCAAGCGTATTTAACCCATTAGTACCAGCGTCACTTTACTGATTTTGTTCTGGTTAACGCCAGACGATTTTATTCAGTCTCGGAAAAGACCTCTGGGCGCTAATGGGTTAAAATGGAATAAAATGGGATACTTAAAAACATTAAGCGTAAGCAAATTACATATCTAAATAATTTGGCATAGTTACAAGCCACTAGTCTATGCATCAGTCTCCGGAGTTTTCGCAAGGCTTATCCAAGCTTAACCAGCCCTAACAGTTTTAGGGCCTAGCCTTATTTTTTTCTATCATTCCTGATAACTTTCTAATTTATTCAGAGGTTTTTCTTTTTCCTTGTGAGTTTGCAGCATTCATTCATTTCACGTGTTTAATTGTGAAATTCATCCCATACAGTATATATATAATCTGCAGATCATACCGGGTTCAATACATACATAATTTGCGTTAGTCTGACCGAAGACTGAATAGGCCAAGCGTATTTAACCCATTAGTACCAGCGTCACTTTACTGATTTTGTTCTGGTTAACGCCAGACGATTTTATTCAGTCTCGGAAAAGACCTCTGGGCGCTAATGGGTTAAAATGGAATAAAATGGGATACTTAAAAACATTAAGCGTAAGCAAATTACATATCTAAATAATTTGGCATAGTTACAAGCCACTAGTCTATGCATCAGTCTCCGGAGTTTTCGCAAGGCTTATCCAAGCTTAACCAGCCCTAACAGTTTTAGGGCCTAGCCTTATTTTTTCTATCATTCCTGATAACTTTCTAATTTATTCAGAGGTTTTTCTTTTTCCTTGTGGGTTTGCAGCATTCATTCATTTCACGTGTTTAATTGTGAAATTCATCCCATACAGTATATATATAATCTGCAGATCATACCGGGTTCAATACATACATAATTTGCGTTAGTCTGACCGAAGACTGAATAGGCCAAGCGTATTTAACCCATTAGTACCAGCGTCACTTTACTGATTTTGTTCTGGTTAACGCCAGACGATTTTATTCAGTCTCGGAAAAGACCTCTGGGCGCTAATGGGTTAAAATGGAATAAAATGGGATACTTAAAAACATTAAGCGTAAGCAAATTACATATCTAAATAATTTGGCATAGTTACAAGCCACTAGTCTATGCATCAGTCTCCGGAGTTTTCGCAAGGCTTATCCAAGCTTAACCAGCCCTAACAGTTTTAGGGCCTAGCCTTATTTTTTTCTATCATTCCTGATAACTTTCTAATTTATTCAGAGGTTTTTCTTTTTCCTTGTGGGTTTGCAGCATTCATTCATTTCACGTGTTTAATTGTGAAATTCATCCCATACAGTATATATATAATCTGCAGATCATACCGGGTTCAATACATACATAATTTGCGTTAGTCTGACCGAAGACTGAATAGGCCAAGCGTATTTAACCCATTAGTACCAGCGTCACTTTACTGATTTTGTTCTGGTTAACGCCAGACGATTTTATTCAGTCTCGGAAAAGACCTCTGGGCGCTAATGGGTTAAAATGGAATAAAATGGGATACTTAAAAACATTAAGCGTAAGCAAATTACATATCTAAATAATTTGGCATAGTTACAAGCCACTAGTCTATGCATCAGTCTCCGGAGTTTTCGCAAGGCTTATCCAAGCTTAACCAGCCCTAACAGTTTTAGGGCCTAGCCTTATTTTTTTCTATCATTCCTGATAACTTTCTAATTTATTTAGCACATCTAAACTTCACTAACATACGTGATACGTCTACAATAGAGACCATTATATACAAAATACTGGCCTATAACTCATCAGAATGGTGCAGGTGTTCAAGGGTGGAAAGGGTGTTTGACAAAAACTGACAGCTCAACCCCACACGGCGTATAAAGCGCCGCAGGTGTGTAAATTTATGTGGGAGCGATGCTGGTCTACTAGGACGCCTGTGTGAATGGATGTGTACGCTTTAGTTTCAGCCTTTCCTTCTTTTCATTCCTTTCTTGTTTTACATTCGGGTTGTTTCTGCTTTCTCACTCCATTTCGTTGGAAAATGGATTTTGCTAGTTATGAGATAAAAGGAAAGGAAGAGAAAAAGGAAAGGAAGAGAAAAAGGAAAGGAAGAGAAAAAGGAAAGGGAGAGAAAAAGGAAAGGGAGAGAAAAAGGAAAGGGAGAGAAAAAGGAAAGGGAGAGAAAAAGGAAAGGGAGAGAAAAAGGAAAGGGAGAGAAAAAGGAAAGGGAGAGAAAAAGGAAAGGGAGAGAAAAAGGAAAGGGAGAGAAAAAGGAAAGGGAGAGAAAAAGGAAAGGGAGAGAAAAAGGAAAGGGAGAGAAAAAGGAAAGGGAGAGAAAAAGGAAAGGGAGAGAAAAAGGAAAGGGAGAGAAAAAGGAAAGGGAGAGAAAAAGGAAAGGGAGAGAAAAAGGAAAGGGAGAGAAAAAGGAAAGGGAGAGAAAAGGAAAGGGAGAGAAAAAGGAAAGGGAGAGAAAAGGAAAGGGAGAGAAAAAGGAAAGGGAGAGAAAAAGGAAAGGGAGAGAAAAAGGAAAGGGAGAGAAAAAGGAAAGGGAAGAGAAAAAGGAAAGGAAGAGAAAAAGGAAAGGAGAGAAAAAGGAAAGGGAGAGAAAAAGGAAAGGGAGAGAAAAAGGAAAGGGAGAGAAAAAGGAAAGGAAGAGAAAAAGGAAAGGGAGAGAAAAAGGAAAGGGAGAGAAAAAGGAAAGGAAGAGAAAAAGGAAAGGAAGAGAAAAAGGAAAGGAAGAGAAAAAGGAAAGGAAGAGAAAAAGGAAAGGAAGAGAAAAAGGAAAGGAAGAGAAAAAGGAAAGGAAGAGAAAAAGGAAAGGAAGATAAAAAGGAAAGGAAGATAAAAAGGAAAGGAAGATAAAAAGGAAAGGAAGAGAAAAAGGAAAGGAAGAGAAAAAGGAAAGGAAGATAAAAAGGAAAGGAAGATAAAAAGGAAGGAAGAAAAGGAAAGGAAGATAAAAAGGAAAGGAAGATAAAAGGAAAGGAAGATAAAAAGGAAAGGAAGAGGGAGAGAGAAAGGAAAGAGAGGGAGAGAGAAAGGAAAGAGAGGGAGAGAGAAAGGAAAGAGAGGGAGAGAGAAAGGAAAGAGAGGAGAGGAGAGAGAGAAAGGAAAGAGAGGGAGAGAGAAAGGAAAGAGAGGGAGAGAGAAAGGAAAGAGAGGAGGAGAGAAAGGAAAGAGAGGGAGAGAGAAAGGAAGAGAGAGGGAGAGAGAAAGGAAAGAGAGGGAGAGAGAAAGGAAAGAGAGAGAGAGAAAGGAAAGAGAGGGAGAGAAAGGAAAGAGAGGGAGAGAAAGGAAAAAAGAGAGGGAGAGAAGGAAAGAGAGGGAGAGAAAGGAAAGAGAGGGAGAGAAAGGAAAGAGAGGGAGAGAAAGGAAAGAGAGGGAGAGAAAGGAAAGAGAGGGAGAGAAAGGAAAGAGAGGGAGAGAAAGGAAAGAGAGGGAGAGGAAAGGAAAGAGAGGGAGAAAGGAAAGAGAGAGAGAAAGGAAAGAGAGAGGAAAGGAAGGAAAGAGAGAGAAAGGAAGGAAAGAGAGAGAAAGGAAAGAGGGAGAGAAAGGAAGGAAAGAGAGAGAGAAAGGAAGGAAAGAGGGAGAGAAAGGAAGGAAAGAGGGAGAGAAAGGAAGGAAAGAGGGAGAGAAAGGAAAGAGAGAGAAAGGAAAGAGGGAGAGAAAGGAAAGAGGGAGAGAAAGGAAAGAGAGAGAGAAAGGAAAGAGAAAGGAAAGAGAGAGAGAAAGGAAAGAGGGAGAGAAAGGAAAGAGAGAGAGAAAGGAAAGAGAGAGAGAAAGGAAAGAGAGAGAGAAAGGAAAGAGGGAGAGAAAGGAAAGAGGGAGAGAAAGGAAAGAGAGAGAAAAGGAAAGAGAGAGAGAAAGGAAAGAGAGAGAGAAAGGAAAGAGAGAGAGAAAGGAAAGAGAGAGAGAAAGGAAAGAGGGAGAGAAAGGAAAGAGGGAGAGAAAGGAAAGAGGGAGAGAAAGGAAGAGAGAGAGAAAGGAAAGAGAGAGAGAAAGGAAAGAGGGAGAGAAAGGAAAGAGAGGAGAAAGGAAAGAGAGAGAGAAAGGAAAGAGAGAGAGAAAGGAAAGAGAGAGAGAAAGGAAAGAGAGAGAAAGGAAGAGAGAGAGAAAGGAAAGAGAGAGAGAAAGGAAAGAGAGAGAGAAAAAAAAGAGGGAGAGAAAGGAAAGAGGGAGAGAAAGGAAAGAGAGAGAGAAAGGAAAGAGGGAGAGAAAGGAAAGAGGGAGAGAAAGGAAAGAGGGAGAGAAAGGAAAGAGAGAGAGAAAGGAAAGAGAGAGAGAAAGGAAAGAGAGAGAGAAAGGAAAGAGAGAGAGAAAGGAAAGAGAGAGAGAAAGGAAAGAGAGAGAGAAAGGAAAGAGAGAGAGAAAGGAAAGAGAGAGAGAAAAGGAAAGAGAAAGAAAGAGAGAGAGAAAAGGAAAGAGAAAGAAAGAGAGAGAAAAGGAAAGAGAAAGAAAGAGAGAGAAAAGGAAAGAGAGAGAGAGAGAGAGAGAGAAAGGAAAGAGACAGAGAGAGAGAGAGAGAGGAAAGAGTTACAAGGAGTTACAAGGAAAAGAAGTACCTCAAAAGGCCTTGCGGCCCATACCGAGGAGGTACCAATGGCAAACGGGTGCCAGGGAAAATTTTGTAAAAGTTTATTTTCTTTCAACTATCCTAGCAGTAGTAGAAAACTGGATAGAAAAGTAGAAGGCTCTCTCCCCACCCTCCGCGCCAGAGGCAGGTACGGAAAAAGGTTGAAGAAAATACCTTGACCCTGGAAAAGTAGCCAAGGAAATTTTACAGGAAAGTGGAGAATATATAAATAGCTCTATATTTAGCTTGCTCACAGAGACACCGAGCAAGCGAACTCCTGCAGAGTTTTCTGAGGTTTTAATCTTAAACTATGACTGTGTTCAGTACTTTGTCTAGCCTATTTTTAAACAGATTTACACTTTGACTGGAAAACAACCTCTGAGGGAAGTTGTTCCAGATATTAACTATTTTATAGGAAAAGAAATTTCCGCAGACTGAGGTCCTAAATGTCTTTACACACTCAAATAGTGTGCAAGATTTCGTCTACCCTTTTCTTGAACTGATCCACAGAGGAACTGTTCACAACTTCCGAAGGTAACCTGTTCCATGTGTCACAGATCTTATACGTAAAGTAATTCCCACACACACTAGTCCTAAACCGTTTCAAATCCAACTTCCAACCATTGTTGCGAGTTGGGTTATCATTTAAACTAAACATACTTCTAAAATCGACATCGTTCAACCCGCGTAAGATCTTGAAAACCTCGATCAGTTGACCGCGCAGCCTCCGAGTTTCAAGCGAAAACAAGTTCAGGGCGCGTAACCGTCGATTGTAGCCCATATACCTAACGGAAGGGATTAACTTTGTGGCCCTCGCCTGCACTCGCTCCAGCCTCACAATATCTTTCCTGAGGGTGGGCGACCAGAAATGTACAGCATACTCCAAGTGCGGCCGAACCAGAGAATTGTACAGCGAGAGCACAATCTCCTTGTTCCGAAATCGAAATTGCCTCCTGATATAACCCAATAGTTTCTGGGCTTTCTTTTCCACCTCTACGCACTGTTTCGTAAACTTAAGGTCGCTGCTAATTAGCACACCCAAGTCCTTTTCCAAATCAGTGGCTTCGATATTACTCCCCAACACTGAGTAGTCCGACTTGGGATTGGCGTAGCCAATGTGCATCACCTTGCACTTACCCAAGTTAAACGGCATTTGCCATTTTTCGGACCACTCTCCTATCCTACCTAGGTCCGCACGCAGTTCCTCGATCGCTTCGGGCGTCCCAACATTGGCCCCCAAACTTGCTGTCATCAGCGAATTTGGCGATCCGTCTGACGATGCCACCATCGATATCATTTATGTAAATGATAAACAACAGTGGCCCCAAAACGGAACCCTGAGGAACCCCACTAGTGACCGAGGCCCAGCCCGAACTAACCCCTTTAATTACAACCCTCTGCGCCTATTCTTCAGCCAGTTTTCAATCCACCTACCTACTTCCCCACCGATACCCAGCGCGCGCACTTTGGCCATTAGCCGGCTGTGAGGTACCTTATCAAAGGCTTTCTGAAAGTCGAGATAAAGTATATCAATCGCCCTACTCTTATCGTACTCATTCAACATGACGTGGAAAAAATCGAGCAAGTTGGTGAGAGACGACCTATGCCGTCTAAATCCATGTTGCGAGTCCCCAAGCAGCTTGTACGAATCCAAATGATCAACGATCCTATCCGCTATTATCCCCTCTAATAATTTACCTACAACTGAAGTGAGACTAATGGGACGATAGTTCCCTGGACTTTCGTGATCCCCTTTCTTAAAGATAGGGGTCACGTTGGCTTCCCTCCAGTCACCAGGCACCTGGCCCGTCTCCACCGATTTGTTGAAGACTGTAGCCAGGTGGGGAGCCACCTGGTCGCGCACCTCCCGCAACACTCTGGGCAGAAACTGGTCTGGCCCAGGAGCCTTAAACGCGCTCAGTTTGTCTATTCTATCGGCAACAACTGTCGCGGTACATCGAACACTATCCAGGCCAGCACCATCTTGCCTGACGCCTGGCTCGGGGATGACGCGAGTGTCCTCCCTGGTGAACACTCCCGCAAAGTACTCATTACGCACATTAGCGATGTCCGCGTCGGAGGTCCGAAGAACGCCGCTTCGGTCCTTTAACGCAGTGGTTCCCAACCAGTTTTGGCTTATGGCCCCCTTAGGAACCTTATTTTTTCCTGTGGCCCCCATAAGCATTATTTTCAGTAGGTAATATGCAGATTTAACTCTATTTTACAAAATAAAATTTTCCTGTGGCCCCCTTCAAATGTGTCATGGCCCCCAGGGAGCCATATGGCCCCCGGTTGGGAAACACTGCTTTAACGGACCCTATCATGCTTCTAATGGGCTTTCTACTATTAACATAACTGAAGAATTCCTTAGGGTTCCCTTTGCAGAGGCTTGCCACCCGTAGTTCTTCGTTATGTTTCGCTAGCCTAACCTTCGCCTTCACTTCCCTACACAGGCGGACATACGCTTCAGTGTTCTCATGGGAACGATTGGCCTTCGCCCTCCTATACGCTACTTTCCTATTTCGGATAGCCGAAGCGATGTTACGACTGAACCATTTAGGCTGCGTTGAAGCAGGGGTGACCGGTTTTGAGGGTATGGCAGCAGACTACAGCACCATAAACTCGTCCCGGAATGCACTCCACACTCCCTCAACATCGCCGCCGACCTCTAACCACATCTCACCTACGCTATCCTGGAGGCTAACAAAGTCCGCCCGCCGGAGATCGAGCTTACTGCCTCTCGAGTTACTACACTTCACCCGAGGGACGCACACACGAAACCTAATCAGACCGTGATCACTCCCGTCCAACGATTCGTCAACGGTGACGCCAGTGACGAGGTTGTCTTCGGTCGTGAATACTAAGTCTAGAACGCTTTCACCTCGTGTAGGCTCATTGACCCACTGAGTGAGGAAGTTCTCATCAGCAAAGTCAACTAGCCTCCTCCCTTCAGCATCAGCAGTCCTGTCTTCCCACTTTATGCCGCGACAGTTGAAGTCTCCTAAAACTACACACACCCTATCCCCTAGCAGGCTACTGAGTTCGGGTGTACAGGGCTGTATCCTCCTCGAGGAGGAGATGCGGAGTCTGTACACCAAGATTAACCTATAGTTCGTCCCTCCCACGTTCAGATCGACACCAAGCAGCTCCCGTTCCTACCGGAAATGGCAGTCAACCGGACTCCACGTGTACCTGACGTATATTAGTACCCCACCCCCCTCCACACGGGTGCGGTCTTTGCGAAACATTCTATACCCTGGAATTTCGAACTCCCCAACGTAGTCCCTACGATCAGTATGAATCCAGGACTCGGTGATAGCAACGATATCCTGGTATTCTGATGCTAATAGCGCCCGTAGCTCGCAAAACTTGTTCCTAATCGACCTAGCATTAAAAAGCATTGCACGGAGGGAGCCTCCCCTATTCTGACTGCCCCCGAGCACGACCCGTTTCCCGAACAGCCAGGGCTGTCGGGAGTTGAAGAGCCTCTCAACAACGAGGGGGCAACTTCCGTAGGAGCCTGAGCCCCTTCCAACATTGAAGGAGGGTCACCCTCCTGTACCTGGACGCACCCTTCAGTTGAAGGTACGTCCGCCACCGGCTCATCATCATCTCTCCCCGGGCTCGACGTCACCATTCTGTATAGGTGCCGGTCGAGCAGCGCGCCTAGCACACCTTTACCCTTGTTATTGAGGTGGACACCATCCCTCTGGTAAAGGTCCCACCTACCGAAAATGCGTCGAAGGGCTCAATAAACCTCACGCCCAGCGGGACGCACAAGTCTTGCACCCTCTCGTTAATGCCAATGACCTTACTGAGCATGTGGTCACTGGCATTCATCCGCGGTAAAATACCCATCAACATTCCTCTGTCTGTCTTCAGTTTTAGATCATCCGCAAGAGTCATGATCTCGGTGATGATCCCTTCTGTAAGACCTACCCTACCGCCTTTGAGGAACAGGTCGTTGCCACCAGCGTGGACAACGATCGCAGTCCTCCGACTAGCCCCACGCACCTTCTCTACCTCCTTCCTTAAGTACGCCGTTCCCTGCCCAGGTAAGCACCTTACCTTCCTCCCGTCCCGGTTTGCAGAAGCAAAGTACTTCTCCTGGCCCCTGATCTGCGAGTCTCCAATCAAAACGGCGTCTTCCTCCTTCGAGCACAAGAGACTAAAGCGGTTGGAGGTCCTGATAGGGGCAACTGGGGTCTCAGGCTTCGGCTTCGCAGCCTTCTTGCCCGAAACCTTTCGATACCTGTCGCCACCCATAGACGCATTTACACCACCCGACCCACCCCGACCAGCAGCTACATCCTTCGGTTTCTTTGGGCCATCAGTAGGCCCCTTCCCACCCTTCTCTATCGGACCCTTCTTTACGCCCTCCACCTTGCGCCGCGGTTCCGTGCATTCCACATGGGTCGCTGGCGATTCCTGACACTGATTTTGTACCCTGGCCCCCGGTTGCACCTCTACCCTTTCTCCGCGGTCCCGAGCTCTGTCCAGTCCATCGCTGGACTGCCTTTCCATGGCAGCTATCCTATCAATGAGCTCCAGGGTGGAGGGCGCAGCCGCGTCAGTGACCACCGCACCTTCAACATCCGGTCTGGACGACTCGAGCCGCCGGACCCTCTCCTCTAGCTTCTCGTAAAACCGCATGAGTTCGCAAAAGCGGCACATGCTGGAGTTGTTGATCTTCTCGAAGCAGGCTTCTTTAAAGTTCGTCCCCACTGGTTTACTTCACACCTCGCACATTCAGCCTTCAGTTTCTGCGTTCCAGTCATTGTAACTTTTTTTTTTTTCGAACTCTGAATAAGATAAAGCGTTCTAGCATTGAAAACTATCAAAAACGTTGTGACCAGTATATAAAAAAGGAAGGGGGGTGAATTTTTCCCGCGCGTAGACGAAAGAAAAAGAAAAAAAAAGAGAGAGAATAAGAGAAAGAAAGAAAAAGAGAAAGAAAGAGAGAGAGAGAGAGAGAGAGATTCACTAAAAAAACTTTACCATTGGTTGCTAAGAACTTTTCTAAATAATGATTTTACAATGATTTTGCTGCATATTTTCTCCACGTAATATAATATTCTTCCTCCCTTTCAGTTTTTTGCCAACATACTGCTTGCGTGTGTGTGTGTGTGTGTGTGTGTGTGTGTGTGTGTGTGTGTGTGTGTTACTTTCAAAATTTAGCGTAGTTTCCCAATTAGTGATGTGTTTGGTTTTCAAATTTATCTGAACTCCCCAAACTCAAATTTTGTAATGTTTTCTTAAATGATTTTCTAAAGTAAAATTCATTATGAAAAATTAGGTTTGATAGGCTTTCGGTCTACTAAAACAATATCTCAACCTTTTTCACGCAACGACACACTAAAATATGGTTATAAATGTGACGGCACTAACTTTTTCTTATTATTATTTAGCATCAATATGAAACTTGAATTATAGCGGCCTCGACCTCAAACAGGGTAAACAGTAATTTAGGCAAAAGGACATTATTAGACGTTTCTTTATCATTCGACTTTCTCAGAACTCTGGCGGCCTCCGACTTCCAACAGATGGAAGGCAGGCATCTGGAGCCAACTAAAGGCCATGTGCGTCAGCCCAGCAGATGTTTAACATCAGAAAGCTTCTTCCTCGAAATTCCCAAGGCGGTTTCTATACACGAGAGAATGTTGTGCGACTCAAAGTATTCCCTCAAATGACTGGAAGAGTTCAGCCTAGTCTATTTGGATTTTCACAACAGTTATTCGACCAAAGGAGATTGAACAACCCCATCAAACCAAACCAACCGCTATCCGAATTTGCTTCTTTGGAGCAGGGTACACATTACACCTAACAAACAACACTTAACAGTACTGTGTATAATAATACCCACCGCTAGCTGGGAAATACGAGTATGTCTATCTAGTGGCACAAGTGGACTCGCTTCGCTGCATTCGAGTTGAAAATCCCTATTTTAAATTTTTTTTTCTTCATTACTGACCCACAGTGCAGCACATTATACACCCTTGAGGGTGCTGCGACCATTCTTAATGATTAATGAGGAACAACCACTAAAAATAATAAAACTGAATTTCTCCGTTATAATTATATACAACTTTTATATAAATGGAAGGGGAGTGAATGAAAGGACTTAAAAAAAAAACTCAATAAAACAAAACATTTATGGTCATTTTTAAGTTCATAAACGATCAGTGTAAATATCAATGGGTACGCACACCATCTGCTGTACAACTCCGCCAAGCGTCAACAAATGCCGCTACAGCCTCAGAACCATAGTAAGCGGGACCCGTTGTTCTATTTTCCACTTTACTTGCCCCGCTCGCTTACGCAAATGAGATTCCCAATTTGATTCTTATCTTATTCCACAAACTCAATTTTTTTTATATTTTATAGACCCATTTTCAAGTGAAATAACGAGTTCAATTATGTTTGTTCACGATATGAAAGAATATTATACAGGGTGATCGAAAAGTCACTGTGAACCACGACCATTTCGGTATGGTCTCGGTGCACAGTGACTTTTCCATCATCCTGTACGTAAACAAAATGACTCAAAGGTATTTGAACAATTCTAAATAAGGTTAATTTGTATAATAAAACTTGTTTCAATAAACTTACTCGTAATTGAAAGAATAGCATACAAATTTCTTTGCTTGGACACACCGAATGGCACAGGTGGGTTTAGGAGAGAAGAGCCATTTCTCAACTCCACTTCCATTTAGCATGAATCCCGAATGCTTTTCAAAGCTGTCGCTGTAATCAGGACAATCTTCTTCCTCTTCTCCTTGAGGACAATCCTAAAAAAGGCGTAAAAGATGTAAAAAGGTGTACAAACAAATTATCACTGGACTTCGTAATTTCATGTTAATTAACCATTAGCACCTTAAATTATTTCTTTCTTAATTTTGATTTAGAGTATTATTACCCTTTGCGACAGATCTGTCGCTACCCGATACTATTGAACGAAATAAATTACTGTAGTGTGAAAATAGCGGGTGGTCCCCAAGGCGGCGTTCCCAGAAATAACTTTTTACGCAACTTTCTGGAAACACCTTCTTCGGATCATCCTGCATAAAGAAAAAGAATGGTAAATTATCACGCTACCTTTTGACCATCGCAAACCCATTCTAAGTGAATGCATTCTCCAGTTTTGCAAGAGTAACTTCCCGAAACACATTTAGAAGTTGTACTCTCTATTTCAACTGGTTCACGATACGGACATCTGTTGAATAAACAAAAAAAGTTTGTATTATGACGTGCGCGAAACAAACGGATGCGACAGTACTTCATTGTCCATATTCACATATGTACACTCAGTTATTGTACAGTGGCGCTCACGAGTGTTCCTACAGAGAAATATTTCGGTTATATTCGTCCTTATTGTTTGTACCATGCATAGGATAGTTATGAAAAGTTTAGTTTGTTTGGAAAAATTTAACAAATAAAAAAATAGTACCGTGGGAAACGGTGGCACGTACACAGTATCCTTAACGTACCCCCAAAGGAAGAAGTCGCACGGTGTAAGATCCGGCGACCTAGGGGGCCAGCTGTGGAGCACCAAGTCATGGGGCCCACTGCGACCAATCCAACGGCGAGTGAGCACTTCGTTGAGAAAACGGCGAACATCCAAATGCCAATGAGGCGGCGCCCCATCTTGCTGGAAAATGTAGTCGCCGGAATCTTCGTTCAATTGGGGAAATAACCAGTTCTGCAGCATATCCAGATAGGAGTGACCAGTCACTGTGTTTTCCATGAAAAAGAAGGGGCCGTAAACCTTTGCCCGGGAAATGGCACAGAAGGTGTTAACTTTAGGTGAGTCGCGCTCGTGCTCGATTGTTGCATGTGGTTGTTGCGTGCCCCATATGCGAAGGTTGTGACGGTTCACCTTGCCACTTAAATGAAAAGTTGCTTCGTCATTGAACACCAGGCGGGGAGCAAATTCGTCATCCTCCATAGCCTCCTGCATAAGATCGCAAAAGTTCTGTCGTTTTAACTTGTCCCCCGGCCGTAGAGCCTGCAACAGTTGCAACCTGAATGGCTTCATATGCAAGCGCCGTCTCAAAACACGCCAAACAGTCGTCTGAGGAAGTCCCAATTCTCGACTGGCACGGTTTGTTGATTTCCTCGGGCTACGTTGGAAACTCTCTCTGATTCTTTGCACATTATCCTCAGATACGCGCGGTCGTCCTGTGGACTTGCCTTTACACAAACATCCTGTTTCCTCGAACTGCCGATACCACCGACGGATGCTCTGAGCACCCGGTGGATCTGTTCTGTAACGTCGACGAAACTCACGCTGCACTGTGACTACCGATTTACAGCTCGAAAACTGCAACACACAAAACGCCTTCTGCTGTGCGGACGCCATTTTCACACTCACTGTTTGTTGCTAGGCTAGGCCACGGCGTGACTTTGGAGCCCTCTCGCGGTGATCTTGTAAAACTCGGAGATTTCCTCTTTCATGTGGTGTATACCCAGTTGATGCACGGTTGATAGGTACGGAAGTATTCTCAGTTGAAATAGGATGAATCATTTTGAATAGCCCTGCATTTATTCGAATTCAAAATTCCATTGATGACGAGCTTTCCTGGACCACAAGCACTAAATTATCGCCAAAAAGGCAAACTACTACTACTACTACTACTACTACTACTACTACTACCACCACCACGTTTAACCGTCTGTCCAGAGAACTTTTTTCCAGAATGCAAATTCATTATTTTGATGATCCTTTGCTTTAGGTAAAAAATTAACGGAACATATACAGTTCTTTCCTTACTCGGCCACTCGTAAATAGCAAAGCATTATAACATGCTGGATATTTATTATTTTCCTCTGTATTACAATCTTATTAAACAAACATTTTTAGGTAATAAAAAAAAAAAAATTATATTTGGATTTAAAAACTTTATGTTCCGAAGAAAATAATTTGAAAAACATATTACGCTTCTTTGTTCGCTTTTCGTAGTAGTCGCTTTCTTCGTGTAACTTTTCTATGCAAACCATTCTTTCTCAATGTACGACGTACAGTACAGGGATGGACATCGATCTTAGTCTTAATGTTTGGCAAATATCACCTGCAATCACTCGTGGATTCGCAGCAGCCATTTTTTCAATCCTTCTAGCTGTACGTTTTGAAATCTTGCAAGGTGGTCCACATCTTGATAGTTTTTATTGTTCTTTGTAACTGCAGCAACCGTCGCAAGTGGAATTCAAAGTAGTTTTCCTATCTTCCAATAACTCTTCCTGGACTTGTGTGCAGCAATAAGGGATCTCTTAAAATCTGTAGACAGCTCTTTACCACGACGACTAATGGCTTGTACAGTAGTATGACCGCAAACAAGACTAGTGCAGAGCAATTGCAATGTTGATCAAATGAGTGCCAGTGCCAACCCCTTGTTGCAAGGTGCCACCTTCACCCCCCAGGGGACCCAGAAAAAAAGGGGAAATGCCCCAGCTGCCACAAGCTGGAGAAATCCACCTAACCTAAGAGAGAGAAAGAGAGAGAGAGACGAGACTTTGGAGGAGGTGGTGGGATGTCCTCAACCCCCAAATGAGTATACCTAACCTAAGAGAGAGAAGAGAAATAGAGAGCACGCTTCGCCTAGGAGACCCAGACGCATAATAAGATTTCATCCGAGCATCAGCTTGGCATAGAAGTGTAATTCAGCCAGTTGGCTTAATCTAGTTTTAAAGGCGTAAATGGCTTGTTGAGATGTGTGTGTATATATATTAATAACTTTAGAGTTGCCAGATTGCGCTATTTAATTAATGGAGATAGTCTCGACAATTGGCTTAGAAATCCGCCAGTGGCCTTAAGCGACCAGTTGGCTTAGAAGGCATAACCAGCCATTTGGTATAGTGTATACATATATATATTTATTGAAGGTGCATTGTTTACATATATTCCCATCACCCAGCTATTCCTTAATATAGTTTATATATATCCAGGAAAGCATTTATTGGATAATAAAACACAACTACATCATTTTGTTTATTTAGAGGAGTTAAGGGAATTAATTTCATGAAATATATAGGAAATAAATATACAATCAAAATAGTTCAGAAGAATTTTATACACACTTTAAACGATATATGTAAATATATACATTCTCAAATAATAATAATAGTAATTTTAACAAATATATCGGAAATAAATATACATTCAAAAATTAATATATAATCAAAATAATGGTATTATTCTACTATTACACCCGTCTAACGTTCAGCAATTATTATATGTTAATTAAGTAGATTTTTTAATTCTAAGACTTTCCTTCTATAGCGTTTCCGTCGCAAATGCTTCGTTTTCGAGATATAAACATTTTTTTGGTGTGTATCTAGTGTGTGTTCGTACGTTCGTTTGTGTGTTCGTTACATGTCTGCCCAATCACTGCGCTCATCCATTTCGAATTTGAATTACTTTCCTACCGGAATGGAACACTCATTCCACTCATTCAGAAGTACATTAGGCCTGGCTCTGTGATTTATAGTGATTCCTGGGCTGCCTACAAGACTATAAGTGATTTAGGTTAGGATAGGTTAGGTTAGGTTAGGTTAGGATAGGTTAGGTCAATTTTGAAGGTGAAATTTATGTTTTTCCTATGGTTTTTGATGTGTTTTAAACGAATCTGACCTTCAAAACCGTCGGAAATGACTCGTTTTCGATTGCGGCTGGGGGTGGGGGGGTTATCTCAAAAACGAGTCATTTCCGACGGTTTTGAAGGTCAGATTCGTTCAAAACACATCAAAAACCATAGGAAAAACATAAATTTCACCTCGAAAGGGAGACGGGTGTAATACTGTACATTTACCAAAATAATAATAGTACAGGAGAAATCTATATACACATTATGGTCTACTGCGCTTAACTAAAATACTAAATTCGCACGTGATCGAGTCTACATATATCATTATTGCTTTGCAATATGCAATAATACGATTTAACATTATTTCGCCGCTCAAGTTATAGGGATGCCTATACTCGATGTAAAGGGCCTTCAAATCGTTCAAGACTCTTTCTGTGCCCACTTCACATTCGGATTTCAGTTGGAAAGTTATCATACTCTTTAAACACGGACAGAATACAATCAAAAGCACGCGCAAAGAAGGAGTCCTTAGCCAAAACATCATTATTAAATTTAAGTTTATAAACACTCCTTTCCAATCGAGGGTTTATTCTTACCGATCCGAGCTTTTCAATCGTGAACTCTTCTTCACAATGCATAGCGGCAGTTGAAATAATAATCTAAGTCGTAGCGACAACTGCTCATTATACAGGGTGTCCCAGAATTAACTATCTATTTCAATGAAATCGGACAAATTTTAAAAAAAAACACTTTTATTTATGTTTATCATGTTTAATATGTGTTAAAAATGTATAAATTTCTAAATTTTTTTCATAATTTTATTTTCATAATTTTTTCATTATCTGGTCCAATGAAAGACCGTTTGAAGTCATAGAATGGCAAAGAGACTCTCCAAAAGCTAACGTGTAGCTTGGAATGACCAAATCCAAAATTTATGGCCGATTCTTCTTTGCGGAAGCAACTGTAACAGGTACCGTCTACCTTGATATGCTTCAGCAGTTTCTCGAACCACAGCTTCTTGATGATGGCATTGATAATGTGTGTTTCAACAAGAAGCATTGATCTTTTGGCGATAAACCTTTGTTTTTATGAAACCCCATGCAAAGAAATCCAGGGGTGTCAAATCCGGAGAACGCGGAGGCCAAGGTCGAGGTCCTCCACGTCCAATCCACCGATTCTGAAGGCGTCTGTTGAGGTATTCTCGAACAATTAGAGCATAATGACATGGTGCTCCATCTTGTTGAAACACATTATCAAGAATGCCATCATCAAGAAGCTGTGGTTCGAGAAACTGCTGAAGCATATCAAGTAGACGGTACCTGTTACAGTTGCTTCCGCAAAGAAGAATGGGCCATAAATTTTGGATTTGGTCATTCCAAACCACACGTTAACTTTTGGAGTCTCTCTTTGCCATTTTATGACTTCAGACGGTCTTTCATTGGACCAGATAATGAAAAAATTATGAAAATAAAATTATGAAAAAAATTTAGAAATTTATACATTTTTAACACATATTAAACATGATAAACATAAATAAAAGTGTGTTTTTAAAAAATTTGTCCGATTTCATTGAAATAGTTAATTCTGGGACACCCTGTATAAAAAGATAGTTCTTCAGGGTGAACAGTGTAGGTGAGCTCTGCCCTGTACCGCTCAAGTCTTTTGTACCAAAGTTCATGATATTTCGAAGTCTAAACCTTTTAAATAAGCATACAGTTCATCCCTACACTCGGTAAACCCGTCGAGCAGAGCGGTGTATGCGTATTCAAGAACCTTATCAAAATAAAGCATATCCGTAACACGTGCGTCTAATATAAGCTTCAGCTTGCGGAAACCGACGGTTTCAAACATTCTGTCGAGGATGAATCGGTTTTGCTTAGGGACAAGAACGTTATCAGACGCATTCTTCCACATCAGTCGTATATCAATGCATGGCTGATCGCTATATATACACAACGTACAAACAATGGCATGTGAGGGGGGTATCACTAATCTGTTCTCTTCCTCGCTCCACTTCTCATCTATCACGAAGACTCTATTCATCTCCTCAACACTTAAATAAACAAAATTATGCTTACCAGAGTTTGCTTGTCTACAAGTCGTTTCCAGTACATAGTTAACGGCACCAGTTTTACGCCTGAACACACGCAACGACATCGTCACGGACACATCGTATACGGCATTGAGAATGCTGCTCAAAGGAAGCTCCATCGTATTTTATTGTGAGGAGTGCACGTCCATTTGGGTCAAGCTCTGAGATGAGTATGAGCAGCCGGTTCGCGGTTTGGCGCGGAGACAGGTGTTGGGGAACGAGTCACACGGGGAGTCATACCAACCGCTAATGTTTTGTGTACGGGTTTGTTCCAGCATGAAAGAATCATGCGAATACTTGTGCCCCATTATACCGGACAATCAGAATTTTTCCGATACATGGAGTAATATCGGCTTTAATGTTTTATCACTCCTCAGATTGCGCCCCAATCATCTTCGTTCAGGGTGATTTTCACGAACTAAACATATTTCATTCACACCCCGGCGCACTATTTGAGAGAAACATGTGTCCATATTTAGCCTTTTTGCCTAGCAAGCGATACTCGTCTCTAAATTCTATTAAAAACTTACACAGGCCTTTAGCCACAACCTCACTGCGAACCTCGTCATAATATATATTAATGTAGTGGTAAAAATATTTCAGATTATCCATTATGACAAGATTTACATTCTCAGCCGCAGGGTACGAGCACTCGGTATGATGCAGCAGGACATAATACCGCTTGTCACACCACTCATCAACAAGACTCGCTACCCATACCCGTTGCTTCTGCCACTTCACGGTATATCTACGCTTTTATACAGTTTAGTCCTACAACATAGTCCATTACATCGTTTGTGTCACGAAATCCGGCAATGCTCCCGCCAGAATATCCATAGAGCATTTGAACCTCTTGCTCCTCACGCTTCGCACGGTTCAATGTAGCCTGAAAAGCCTCAAAGGAGGGACGAATAGGGATTCTTTCAGTATTCACCACATCTAACGTCCAGCACGGAATATTAAAGGTAGCCATCAGTATTTTTCGTGTACGTGAGAATTCTTCAAATACACGTCTGAGATCGAGGGCTTGCAGGGGTCAACTGAGCACGCAGGGGTAGATATATGCCCAGGTAGTAGCAGGAGTCACGTGACCTTTGTTCTCATACAGGGGGCGGAGCTTAGAACTTTTCCTGTACATACGCGCGCGCGCGCGCACACACGAGAAAATGAAACGCTAACTGAAACACGATTTATTTAATACACATATCATCGGATGGGCTACTAAAAGTCTGCGAAGTATTCACAGAAACACGATATTCTTTTCAATGGTACAAAAACTAAGGTTATGCAGTTTCATCCTAAAAGCTGTAATCAGCCAGCAGATATTAGGTTTAAAGCGAGGTGAAGTAATTGAGGAAGTACAAGAGTTTAAGTATTTGGGTCAAACTATTACCAGCTCTTTGAATGATGACTCAGATAAAAGAAAATCTCGAAGCCTTTGTGCTAAAGCGAATATGACTATAAGGAACTTTTGGTTCTGTACAGGTGAAGCTAACGACATACTTTCGTACTTTCTGCAGTAATATATACGGGCAGCAACTCTGGGTGAATTATAAAAAAGGTTCTGGCAGAACCCTAAATTTGCTGTACAACAAGTCTTTTAGACTCTTACATAAATTAACCCCGAGATGCTCAGCTTCGCAAATGTTTGCTACCCGCAATGTCCCGGGCTTCCCGGAGGTAACAAGACGTGCTCAATACAGTCTAATGCAAATAATTAAAAAATCAACCAACCCGATTATCCAAGCTATCCACGAGTCCTGCCGTTTATCTTCTCAGCTATGGAATTCATGGTACGAAAACGTCTGTCTGTAGCTCCACTGAACTTAGACATTACTGTATTATTTCTAATCAACTGTATATATTTCTATCCTTAGTATGTGAACTGTCATTGTATTAATAATATTTGTCATATGGACTATAATCTGCCAATAAGCCTTTTCATTTTCAATGCATTTATTAAACATGTCTAATGAGGACAGTGGCCAGACTGGTCTTCGTGAAATGAAATGTACTGTACAATAGGATCACCACAATAGAGGCGGTGTCATCTTCAGTGTAAGTAAGATAATACACCAATTGAGAAAATTTCCTCTAACCACTAACAAGGATTAGTACGCAAGGTGATACCAGACATCATTATTGAAAGTATGACACCACCTAGAATATTATTTACCAGAGGCAACGGTGATCGAACCCTTGACCACAGACCTTTACAACCTCCTCAAATCTCCGTGCAGCGGGCTGTCTACAGTTGGCCAGACTGGCAATCGACGGCCTGTTGCGTGGCACCGTCAGTGCCGATCGGCTCCCGGGGCCGGACCTATTCTCAACGTGCTATTTTTTTTTTTCATTTACGGGGAGTGACTGCGTGCCGGACGTGCTCCCCGGACTATCTTACTCTCCGGCGACATTAAAACTAATCCAGGCCCCACTACAACTTACACATGTCACCATACACAAAGACAGACACAATAGGACCATGACACACATACAGAAGTATATTAACATATTACAGTACAACGTAGATGGCCTCACAAACAAAATCATGCAGCTTAGGGAATTCGTACACAAACAAAACATTCACATAGCACTTATATAACAAAACTAAAACGCAACACAAAACACCCACCATCCCTGACTTCACGGCGATCCGTCAAGATCGCACTGGGGGTCACGTGGGTCGACTCATCACTTACATACGTAAAAGCATTAGCTACAATGATGCCACCCAAAACATTACAAACACAATCCAAGCAGATAACACGATAGAAATACAGGCAGTTAACATTAAAACACCCGAAAAACACACCACCACACTCATCAACATTTACATCCCACCTCAGGTGCCAGCCAATTACAACCCACAGTTACACAATCTAGCCTCTCTCACTAATATCACCTTCGGAGGAGACTTCAACGCTAAAGACACTAGTTGGTACCTGCACAACCAAAACACCACCAGAGACGCCAACATAGCCACACAACTAAACAGCCTCTTCATTCTTAACACCACAGAAGAACATACACACATACCACATCAAGCAGGATACTCAAACTCCTCCCTCTCACTAGCAACACATACACACTGGAGAACAGAAAAACAACTCTCATCAGACCACCTGCCCATCATCATTACAACACGTTCTACACTCTGCCCCAACATCCATAGGCACAGTTACAGAAATTACAAGAAAACTGATTGGGAACACCTCAAAATACAGACTGAAGAACAATTCACCACATTAAACAGCACACTAGGGTGACACTTATTTTCGAAAGTTTGAATTTTTATCGGGACGGGCGCGTTTCTGGTTCCATTTTGTCAAAAAATATCGTGTAAAATATTTTTGAAATAAAACAATATTTAGAACTGCCTCAATACGGTCAAAGTTTGTATATTTTCTCGAAAAGTAGAAATTTTAGATCATGATGTTCTATGCCTCTAGCAAATAAAATATCACTTCTAGTTTGTTCAAGCTACTAATCTTGACCTAAAACATATAACTGGACTTCATACTTTCAACTCTAGGTCCCCCTCAACTCGAGTATTAGCCCCTCAAGGGGGGGGGGGGTATCATGGGCGCCCATCTCCCTCTCATTGTTGCCTACTTTGCAGAGGTCACGGTGGACTTGCGGGCGGTTGGGAAGTCACAGCGGTGCTTCTCGACCACTTGTAAGAGGAACTGCCTTTGGTCTTCACTCTTGGTAAGGCCAGGTTGAAAGACTGCATCAACGCCACCCCGCGCTCCGCGAAGTCATTGACAACTTGAAGGGCCTGGACTCGGCGGGATGCGGCGATGAAGGCTGGGTCCGTCCGCCACTCCTCCGGATCCTTGAGCAGGAAGGCGGTGCTGATGTCCAGAACCTTGAAGAACTCCTTTGATGTAGTCGTTGTGAACTTGGCCAATGTATTGTTGGCGATTGAGGCGGTGGACAGGTCCACATTGATACGCCGCGGGGGATCCTCCGATCCTTCCTCTTCTTCCATCGCTTTAATCATCTCCCGCTTTGTCGCCAAGTCGATACCCTCGTCGAAGATGGCCAGGGTGACGAGGCGCTCGCTCAAGTACCATAGGTGCCTGGCGAAGACTGTCGCCGTCGCCTTGGCCACCGCTGAGTCCGGATAATAGACGAGGGCCTTCAGCGCGAGGTCCGCGGCTGGGGCCGTTGCCGGGAGCGGCGCTTTGTACCAGGCCGTCACGTAGATGGACACGGCGAAGATGGTGAATCGCCGGATTCCAGCCGCTTCGCCTGACGACATCTGAAACTGTTCCCGGAACAGGAACAGTTTGATGGCATAGATGACTTTTGCCATCCAGCGCGCGCGATGGAAGGCGCCGGGACGAGCGAACCGGGCACCCCTTGTTCGGACCGCCCAGCACAATTACAGAGAGCTCCAGAAGTTCCCTGTAGTCATCACGTGGATGTTGACCATCGAGGAGGCGGCTGAATTCGATCAGCAGGTCGTCGCGGGCGTCCTTCAGGTGCTGCGGCATGGTTCCATCCTCGAAGGGCTTCGCTTTGGTTTGATCGATGAAGTCCCACTGGGCGGCGAATCGTTTGAACAGGAGGATGTCAGGACCAGTAGAGGGACCGAGGCACGCCGTGAATGCCTTCTCGCACACCAGTTCGTGGATGTGGTGGCGGCAAGCCAAATGAAGCACTGTCTTCTCGAGTTTCTGCTCAATGATATAGCAAGCTCCTCCTGAGAGTCCTGTGTTTGAGGCGGTGGTGTCAAAAGAGAGGGCACAGATCCGTCCCTTGATGTCCCAATCCTCGAGGGCAGAGAGGACGGCTTCCGCCATGGCGCGGCCGGTGCCGTCGGGGAGGCTGGGCACAGCCAGAAGCTTGTCAATGTTCTCCCCAGACACCAGAACTGGAAGGCGATCTTCAGCAGGGCCTCCGTCAGCCGCTGGTACGATTTTCCCGTCCCAGTGAACGGTCAGCGGCACAGTAGGATGGAAGGCTGCCTTCATTTCCGCTGCTGCCATAGCACGGAACTTTGCTCGGTCGCGGCGGGAGGATTCGCGGTTCAAGACCAGCTCCTCAGGGTCGTGGCCCAAGCTCCTCGCAGCCGCCGACAGCAAAAAAACACCTTCTCGGTCGGTAAGTTTCGTCCGATCCATCGCTGCGGAGAGATCAGGGGTGATCATCTTTTTCGACGCGCGGAATCGCTTGGGTGGTAAAGGGGTCGTAGATGCTTCTGCATTCGACGTGGACGGGCCCGGGAGAGAGAGCTCTTCCTCTTCTTCTCGGCGACGACGCCGTGTCGGTGACCGAGTCGGGCTGCTTGCACCTGAGCTGGAGCTCGATGCCAGTTCGACGAGTTCTTCTCGGCTCTCTCTGTTCGCTCTTTCATCATCTTGCCGGCGGCTCCTTTCCGCTTCCTGTCTCCTCGCACGCTCCTCCTCAGTGTGCAGCGTCATGTCACGTGTGGAGGAGATGCGGCCGCGCCGCACCTCAGCCCTTTGTCCCGTCAGGAACTCCCTGTCCTCTTCGATTGTGATCATCGACATCGCCTGTTCGTGTGCGATGTCGAAGAGGCGGTCAAGGGATGAGAGGAACTCGGCCTCATTCCTGATTTGGGTCACAGTGCGCCGTTTCGAGTTCTTGTTCAGAGCCCGCCACTTCTCGTACATTCGGAGAACCTTGTCCCTTGCGCATTGGTCTTTCTGCGTAGGAATACGGGACCGCTCCCAGAATTCCTTGACTGCGGTCACTGTCTCAGCGGCTGCTTCCTTGATCGGCTTCTTGACGTCAAGGTGAAGGTGGAAAAAGTACTGAAGCGCCTGCTTTCCCGTAGGCAGCATGCTTCCTGTGATGCTGTGGTCCACGGTCCCCAGGAGATAGACTGCTGTTTTAGATCTTGTTGCCGAAGCCATCACGTCGTTTCAGAACTCACTGAAAAAGAGAATGAAACACTGTTAGTGTTGGCAAAACTCGTCCCAACCCATTTTCTACTTAGAATAACATGTTCTTTCGCCTGTATCAATATTTGGATAAACTCGTGTTACACCCTGTATAATACCTCATTTTAGTCTTCTGTACACCAGTGCGGAAGACTAAACCAACGACTCTGACCGTCCGTCTGTCTGTCTGTTATCATTTTTCAACTCAGAAACTACAGCAGCTATCGAAACGAAAACTGACATGATAACAGAACGCCATGAGCACTTTTCGACAAAAAGTATAAACTTTGACCTCGTTGAGGCAGTTCTAATTATTATTTTATTTCAAAAATATTTTACACACAATGTTTTTAGACGGAATGACACCAGAAATGCGCCCGTCCTGATAGAAATTCCCAAAAAAAGAAAAACACCCCAAATAAGTGGCACCCTACAGCACACCCATCATAAACATCAACACAACACTCAAGACATTCAATCAGATCATCAATAATGCAAACAAATACATACCCAAGGGCAACATTAGGAAATACAACCCAAATTACAATAGACAAATAGCCCACCTCATAAAGCACCACAGCAACCTCAAACATAACACACAGAAGCCATAAAACAGCAGATACAACAGCTCAACACAGAAATAAACAACAAACTTAAAGAAAAACAAAAACATTTAGGGAATTCATAACACTAAACCACTCCACAGATACATCCAGGCTATACAAGACTATAAACAGCATTACCCACTAACAGCGGCATTCACACCTCACACGCGGCTATCTGTCGCAGCCAAAATAATATCCAATATATACACAACAAGCTTACATTCTAGTTAATCACTACGCAAAGATAGGTCACTTAAAGAGAGACAACCAGAAACACGCAGACAGACACAAGACAACCTACAGACTCGACACGACCATTACACCCTTCAATACAGACCAGGCCACCATCATCATCAAAAACATTAAGAATTCGAAGGCTACTGTACCAGATAAGTCTAACATGCACCTTAAACACTTGGGCCAACAGGGAATACTAGCTCTCACAAACATCAGCACATATTCATACCAACACTATTATTTTTAACATGGAAACAAGGCAAAAGTATTACACTACTCAAACCAAACAAAAATCCAACAGAACCAGCTTCCTATAGACCCATTACTTTACTATGCACAGTTGCACACCTTCCAAAGCAAAAGAAAGACTAATCTTACAAATCACCAACCCACACATACCACTATCGCCTACTCAACATGGATTCAGACCTCACCACTCAACCACGACATTACTCACAAACCTCACGCAGCACATCATGGATGGCATCAACTCCAGACGACATGCACAATAACACCAAAAGGTGGCTGAGCAACTATCTTTCGGGAAGATACTCAAATGTCGCATTTAATGGCAAGTCAACCAAAAACAAGCTTTTTCCGAACGGGGTCCTTCAAGGCTCTGTTCTCTCACCAACACTGTTCAACTTATATATGCATGACATTCCAACACACTAACATCCACCCACAACAACATCGACACCGCTACAAATAACCTACAAACATCCATAAACAGGAAACAAGACTGGCTCACACACAATAGACTCAGAGTAGCACCCACAAAATCAACAATCACCTTGCTAACAAGCAACATAAAAGAACACCAGATAACTCTACAGCTTACACTAAACACCACCAACATTCCACACACTCACAGGACCAAAATACTTGGGGTCACATAAACCACCATCTTTTGCAAACCACATTCAGAACATTAAAAATAAATGTACGTCAAGACGTAACACGCTTAGGGCACTAACAGGCACAAACTTTGGACACCAGCAGGAAACAACATCACTCATATATAAACAATATATTCGCTCAGTTATGGACTATACTAGCCCATGCTGGGCACCCATTATCTCAAACACACACAAACACCTTACAGACAATTCAAAACAACGCACTTCGTATCATTACAGGATGCACTCAAACAACACCAATAGAACACCTGCACACAGAAACAAAAATACTGAAAGTTAGGGAACATTTAGACATGAGGGGAACACAATTCATGGCAGCAGCGACAACTAACCCACAACACCCTTGCCACTACATGTACAATCATGCACCAACACCTCGCACCATTAAGGTAACACCAGAGACATATTATACCCAAATACTCCATTCCATACCACGCCCCAGACATAGCACAGTACAGAAAAAATACACACACACACACACACACACCTAACCCGCAAAGCACTGACACGACTCGGTCCGAATGCGGTCCTAGTTGCGAAGCCGCCACCTATTGACAGGTCAGAGACCAGCCTGAGCAGATCGGATCGAGTTAACTTAGCACGATTCCGATGTGAACATCACTCCAACTTACAGACATATAAACACAGACTAGACAACTCCACAGACGACACCTGCCACCTGTGCCAGGACACACCACAAACAATTGAACACATTATGACAGACTGTACCGCTCTAGCACAACAACGAACACAACACAACATCACTAGTGCGCTGAACCTCTGGTCCACTCCCGAGAGGGCGATCGGTTACCTGCGTGCTGCCGGCTTGCTCGATCAGAGTGGGCTTATCGGCTAACCAACAACAGCAACCATCTCAGGACACAATACCACGATAAAATTTCCCTGACGACAACAGCTACTCGTATGAAATAAACACATCCACACAATATATATATCCATTATGATACGATTATTTTCTGGAAAGAGAACGAATGCATCAAATTTGCTATACTCTACTTAGAAATTTCTACGATATTTAAATACATCCTTCCGCAACATTTTTTTCATATTTATTCCCCCCATGATATGCTAATTACAAAAGAGACTTAAAACACCTAACGCTCCAAAAGACCACCCTTAATTCAATTTATGAAAAACTCTCATTCGATTTTCATTGAATTTAGGTTGAAAAATACGTGCTAATTAATGTTCGACGTTGATATCCAGACAAATAAACAAGTTTTTAATTACAAAATAATGGTTTATTCAGCCGTACGTCTAAATTTTATATATACACAACAATAATATGCCGAATTAGATAGGAATACAAAAACCTTTCTCCTAAAGCAATGATTAGCTGTGAATAATTGTGAGTGACTATTTATCTAATTTCGCCCTTTAGGGGCGAAATTAGATAAATAGTCACTCACAATCATAAGAAATGTATTCATTCCCACAGTTAGGGAAATGAAGGCGGGGGCACATTCCCGCATGAAAGGCTAATGTGATTTTCTCTGGCTCATATTAATTCTCATTATTCACGAATTAAAGTAAATTTTCTTCAACACACTTCACGAATTAAACACTGCCTTGAGGATTTGATTCCTAATAGTCTATTGTCACAAACACATTTAAAAGTTGTATGGTAAATATCAATTTATAACTAAAATTATTGCTATCTTTATATCACCGCGTGATAGAAACTATATATATTTCCCCACTTGTGGCCACCTTTGGGCGTCCTGTGTTGGATGGTTGGGTATCCGGGCCGGTGGGATTGGGAGGCTGGGGTCTTTACGCCGTCTGGGGGCAAACTTTCGCATCACGGGGCCCCGTTTTTAAACCGACGGTGTGTATCCTGGGGACGAAGTAACCCCCGCCCCCTGCGGTTTGCGCTCGGCCTCACTTTCTCACCGTAGGCAGTTTCTCGCGTCCCCTGTCCCCTGGGTCGTGTTCTACAAAATTAATAACGTATCGACTGTTATTTCTTGTCCTAGAACTCGGGTGGTGAGCAACCAGGCCCCAGAGTCCTCTACCACTGAAGACCACGTCTTGAGGAGGTCGCCCTTCCTCCAGCATTGCCATTGCACTCTCCTCTTCGGTTACCGACCCCAGCCTGTACCTTGAACATGCGCTTGGACATACATCCTCTTGAGCAGGGTTCTCGTCCATGCCCACCTCAGCCGCCTTCGGGCAAGTCAGGTTCCGCACAAGACTTGCCTTCAAAACCCGGCTTTTTACTCTCCCTGTATGCCCACCTCACCCGCCGTCGGCCCGCCTCCCCACGAAGAGAGCCCCGAGGCGGACAGGGAAGTCGGCATTCGCGTCCATCCTATCGACCATTGGATATTCCAGTCCACTTCGATTCTACAACCTCCCTATCCCTTCCAAGTATCCACAAATTCCTAGTGATCCGGCCTACCTCTGGGTCCCTTCTGACCAACACTGAACGGACGTTTCAGGGGATCCGAGCCCGCAGCAACTGCAGCCGCTATGATGTGCGACCACAGAGGGATGGCTCCCTCCTCATAAAATCATGCTCAGACGCAGAAACAAAAGCCCTACTCTCCCTCATTATGGTCCTTGGATACTCGGTGTCCGTCTCCCCACATCCTCACCTCAACCAGAGTCAGGGCACTATTTAGGCCACCCGCCTATTATCGATCATAGTGAACGAGCTCTTGGAGGACCTCGCACCCCAGGGTGTCACTAAGATCCATCGCTTCACATCCCGAGAGGGAGGCACCCCCTCCCCCACCCCGCGCCTACTTCTTACCTTCAATACCTTAGTCCCACCCGACCGTATTGTATCGGGTGTGGGAGACCGCACGTCATGCGAGTTTACTGTCCGCCCACACATCCCAGACCCGGCCCGTTGCTTTAAATGCAACAAGTTTGGACACGTTAGCTCAGTTTGCCGGCAGCCGCACCAACTGTGTCCGTAACGGACAAATCGCCCACACAGACAAGTGCCCCAACACACCCAAACGCTCCAATTATGAAGGCGCACACCCCTCTTCATCCCGCGAATGTCTGTTTTTCAAGTTCGAGAAGGACGTCCGAAGCCTGCAGGTAGCGGACTTCCTTAGCCTCTTGAGAGGCGCGAGACAAGGTGCGGAGTTGGGAGGTGAGGCCGGGGGTACCTTACACCGCTGGCCTCGGCTCTGTCTTCTCGGCACGCCGCCCTCGCCTGCCGCTCAAACCCCTCCCGATCACTTCTCCCCAATCCTGCCAAAGGGAGTCCTCGCAGGACCCGACGACGACCCACCATCCCTTCTCTTCACGCACCTCACCTGCCACAGATTATCCAAGAGTCTGGGACCAGGACACCCAGGCCCCACCCACCTCGAACCCTGCCCTCCCAGCACACTTTGCACACACCCGAACCTAACGCCCGGAGCAAGCCGACGAGGCGGAGACGCCGGAGCGAGTCGCCAGACCCTCCGGCCTTTCAACATGTCTCTCCCTCTTCCCCTAGATCTAAGAAGACGGCTCGGACCCTCACACCGCCCACTTCGTCTACGAGGACTACATCACTCCACCGCAGAAGTCCCACCAATCTACCCCAAGAGACTCTGACAATAGTTGCCGAATTACATGACCCGCCCCCACGACGAGATCCAATCTGGACAACATCCTCTCCCCCGAGGATCCAGTGGATGCGGCTCTGGCGCAGCTACATGGTGTGGCCGAGGGGAGCTCGGCCGCACCCATGAGTCTTATGGATCTGCCCTTGCCTCCTGGTGCCATTTTTTCCACCCCTCCACGAGAACACTGGTTCATCTCCTTCCACCCCCACAGTATCTGCCCCCCAACATCCACGACCCCCTCCTGTTAGCCACCCTGAGCACGTCCTCCCTCCCACCTGCCCGGTCCTTCTGGTACCCCCTATCGCCACCCAGGGTCCGCCGTGAGACCCCAGACAGGCGGGGAGGTGCCACTTTGGAAAATAAAGCGCCCCCTCCTGGCCCGAACACAGAAGCCCACCAAGAAACTTCTCACCCTCTGAGCCCACGACGTTCTCCTAGCTGCCGTGATCCACGCCTCCGGTCTCGCTCGGCCGACTTGACCCCGCAATCTCCGATGAGGTCGACTGGCCGACCAATTCCTTCTCTAGTGAACGGCAGATAGCCAGCCATGCTCCTGCCCCATCCTTCGCCTTCGCGAACCCCAGATCTCCCTTCACACTCCAACCTCCAAGTACCTACACCTTTACCCATCCCCCATCATCAAATAATGGATCCCCCGACAACAATAGTACACTGGAACTGCAGAGGCGTTAATTCTTTGATTGCCACTTCCCGTCCGGTGTGTGTCTGTCTCCAGGAGCTAGTCCTGGGGACCAGACCCATGCCCTGCCCTACTGGATATTCCTACATCACCACCCCATCACCTACCTGCACTCGATGGCGGGGCTGCCATTTTCATACACCACGCAGTCTCCTTCCACAATCTCTCTATCCGATCCCCGTTACAGGTGATTGCTACCCCGCTTTCCCTGGATAGACAGTACACCGTCTGTTCAATATACCTCCCTCCCCACACTCATGTCTCTCGCGATGACCTGGTGGAGGTGGTACAATAACTCCCCAGGCCCTTTCTATTACTGGGCGATTTCAATAGTCGCACCCCTTGTGGGGAGAGAGACTCCACCTACAGTATGGCCCCGACCCTGATTACTATCATGACCGAGCTCTCCTTCGAGTGCCTCAATGATGGCTCTCCTACATTCTACGATGCCGCCACCCGCACTCCATCCTGTATAGACCTGTCTTTCGTTTCGACCGATGCCCTCCTAGATTTCACATGGCAAGTCCTCCAAGAGGACTATGGAAGTGACAATTTCCCTGTTCAACCCACGCTCAATTGGCCCGACCAGACCGTTCGGGTACCGGTGAAATGGATTACTACCAAAGCTAATTGGTCCCGCTTCCACGACAATACATCTACAACCCTTACGACTGCCCATTTCCCATCCTCCGACGAGTGCATCGCATACTTCGAGTCAATCGTTGTAGCGGCTACGTGCACTAACATCCCACGATCCTCCGCCTACCCCCCACCCGACGGGTACCTTGGTGGACCCCAGAGTGCACGGAGGCCGTACGCGCCAAGAAGAAGGCTACTCGACGCTTCTACCGTACGCGACTCCCCATCCATCGCACGGAGATGCAGCGGGCCAGGGCCATCGCCCGCCGTACAATGAAGACAGCGCGCCGAGCTTCTTGGCGTGCCTTTGTATCCGGCGTCACCACCACCACACTTCGGCTACCATCTGGAAGAAGGTACGGGTGTCGAGAGGCGACATGTCCCCTCCCGACCCGATCCTCCGGACTAACGACGGACTCCTATACGAGCCCAAATCGGTGGCAAACCACCTAGCTTCTACCTTCGCCGCCGTTTCTTCCTCCGTTAGTTCCCTCGTACCCGCCCCTAACAATAGCTCCTCTTCACCGTTCCTAGACAGCACCTACAACCGGTTGTTCACCATGCGTGAACTACAGGCGGCACTGGCCTCTCGACGATCCCCTTGTCCCGGCCCGGACGGTATCCCGTACAGCATGATCCAGCACATCCACCCTACCTTACAAATTTTCCTACTAGACCTATACAACCGCATATGGATAGAGGGCGCCTTCCCCTCGGTGGAGGGAGGCCCACGTAATGCCTATCCCCAAACCCGGCAGAGATTCCCTCGATCCCACAAACTACAGACCAATCGCCCTAACGTGTTGTGCCTGCAAAATCTTCGAAAAAATGGTCGCTACGCGACTATCGTTCTTCCTTGAAAATAGTAATTCCTTCCCGGCTACCCAGTCCGGCTTCAGTCAACTTCGCTTCACCGCGGATCCCCTCCTGCTCCTCAGCCGAGACATACAGAATGCCTTCGACAGTGGACAGTTCGTCCGATCAATTTTTTTTTTACATCCAGAATGCCTACCACACCACCCGTCGGACAATAATCCTTAGTCAGCTCCAAAATCTAGGTCTCGTCGGAGCCATACCGACCTTCATCTGGGGTTTCCTTTCCTCCCGAACCTTTAAAGTTCGGGTGGGCTCCGTCCTCTCAGACACCTTCGTGCAGGAGGACGGGGTCCCACCGGGAAGCATCCTCAGTGTTCTATGCTTTTCCATCGTCATGAACAGTCTCAAAATGCCTTCCACCCACCATCCGTTCTTCCATCTACGCGGATGACCTTGCGATCTACTTCGCAAGGCGGGAGCAGTCCGTCGTACAACGGCAAATTCAGCTCGCCATCTACCGGGTGGAAAGGTGGGCGACGTCGGTGGGGTTCCGCCTCTCCACCCCCAAGTCCAAGTGTATGCTCTTTAGCAGAAGACCCGCAACCCTTCCGGATCTCTCTGTCACGTTATACGGCAATTCTTCTTGAGGTGGTACCCTCCACGCGATTTCTGGGCGTGACTCTAGACCGACGTTTCAACTGGGTTCCCATTTCAAACACCTGAAGCAATCCCTCCGACGTCCCTCGCTCTTCTAGATCACCAACGCTCTCACCTTCGCCTTTATACTTCCATGGTGCAGTCGAAGCTGGACTATGGCAGTGTAGTATACGGTTCAGCCTCCAACGCCTGCCTCCGTATCTTGGACCCGGTCCTTAATAGGGGCCTCCGCCTCGCCACCGGTGCCTTCCGCTCTTCCCCAGCCTCCAAGTGGATTGCAATTACCTCCCTCTCGCCCTCCGACGGGGTCTGCTCCTCATGAGGACATACCTCCGTGCACAGAGACTACCCTCTTCGCTTCTATGCGCGGCGATTTCTGAACTCCCACCCCAGGGACGGAGCTGGCACTTCACTGAAGCGGTCCGCTCTTTCCTTGACCTTTCCAACATGCCCGCCCCCTCAGTTATCCCCATTTCATACAGCATCTACCCCCCCTGGCTCCTCACCCCTATCAAGTTTTGCAGGGACCTGTGCGCCCTACCGAAGACTACCACGATCGCTACGGTATACAGGTCACTCTTCCGAGAACACGCAACCCAACACCAGGACACAGTCGCCATTTATACAGATGGTTCCCGCTCGGAGGCTGGTACGACCCAGCGGTGACACTGACCCAGCCGCTTTCTCGAGGCGTCAGCCTGCCTCGCGAGGCCTCCGTTTTCTAGGCAAAATTTTTCGCGATTATGGAGCCCCTCGACATTGTGCGCACCCATTCTGCCAGCTCCTTCGTCATTTATTCAGATTCTCAAAGCGCACTTCTCTCCCTAAAGATATTTAACCCCCCCCTCACCCGCTCGTCTGTACATCCAGCAAACCTTACACTTTTTAACAGCTTTCCGACACAAGACAATCACCTTCTGCTGGGTCGCGGCACATGTCGGCATCGAGGTTAAAGGCGGCGGACCGCACGGCACAGACGGCCTGCTTACTACCCGCCTCCACCGGCTCCTCCCTTTCTCCGACTTCTTCCCGACTCTCCGCTCCCACTTCCGCTCCATCTGGCAACGGGAATGGGACCAGGCCACACAAAATAAACTCGACAAGATCAAACCGCAATTAGGATACTAGGCCTCCTCATTCCACCGGTCCCGCCATAAAGAAGTGATTTTAGCTCGTCTCCGCCTAATACACACACGCATTACTCATGGTCACCTTATGGCTAAATCGCCAGCCCCCTTCTGCCCTACCTGCCATACCCCTATCACTGTCGTACATCTGGTCGAATGCCCAAACCTGTCCGCTATTCATCGCAGGTGTTTCCCTCTCTTGTCCAAAATTCCCATACTCGAGCGTCTACAATCCATACTCGCCGAAGGCCCCGATTTTTCAGCGGAAGCGATTTTCCTTTTCCTCACTCATTCCCATCTGCTTCATCGTGGCTAAGACCATACCCCCCCTACCCACTATCCAGCAACTGAACCTTACTCACCCCCCTAGTCTAGCATCCCCAACTCAGTAACACCACCTACCCACTGCCTCGCCATGTACCACTTTCACGAGGTACGAATCGGCGGTAAATTAAAGAAAGGAAATATATATATATATATATATATATATATATATATATATATATATATATATGGGCAGACAGACTGACAAGAGCAGCTTCTTTAAGTTATAACAATTATGCCATTCAATTTAATTATAAACCGTCTAGACCTATAGTTTAACGCGAAAACCGAATCACGTCCCATAGCCTTAACCACTAGACTCCCCAGGGTACCGACTTATTCGGCAATGTATAAGGATTAACTTTATATAAAAAAAAAAATAATAATAAAATATATATACCGGGTGTCCGAGAATTATCTGTACAAGTTTTGGCTGTTATTAAAAGTCAACCATGAAGTGTAGAAACTCCAGTGTTGTCCCATTTTACAGAGAATCTAATTAAGTTTTTTCTGATACCAAGTTTTGACAAGTTTTTTAGAAATTCCAGTGTGTCCGAACATTATCTGTACAATTTCATCTTTTAATAAAATTCTTGATAACACACGTAAAATTCTTAAACAAGATTATTTAGAATCTGTATTTTCAAGTTTCTTTTATTAAAGTAACGTTGTTACAAACATTCGATATGTGCACCATGGAGCACCGACAATTCAGCGCAAGACAATTCAGCGCAAGACAATTCAGCGCAAGACAATTCAGCGCAAGACAATTCAGCGCAAGACAATTCAGCGCAAGACAATTCAGCGCAAGTCAGTACAGTTAAAAGTTTAGTTAAAAATAATAAAAATAAATCCAATAAATAAAAATTGGGTCTGTATCGAAGGAGTGACATTTCAAAGGAGTGACGTGACAAAGGAGTGACATAAATACCGTAACGAAGGAGTGACATAACGAAGGAGTGACAAATCGGAGATAAAATTCAAAGGAGTATAATTATTAAAATTTTATTTAAAAAAAACAAAATGTTAGAATTGTTAAAATTAAGATTTTATTTCAAAAACTAGAAACCTAACCTAACCTAACAGTTACAAGCCTCTCTTCCCTCTGGATTTGTTATTTCTTCTTCTTTGCGCTGAATTGTCTTTGCGCTGAATTGTCTTTGCGCTGAATTGTCTTTGCGCTGAATTGTCTTTGCGCTGAATTGTCTTTGCGCTGAATTGTCTTTGCGCTGAATTGTCTTTGCGCTGAATTGTCTTTGCGCTGAATTGTCTTTGCGCTGAATTGTCTTTGCGCTGAATTGTCTTTGCGCTGAATTGTCTTTGCGCTGAATTGTCTTTGCGCTGAATTGTCTTTGCGCTGAATTGTCTTTGCGCTGAATTGTCTTTGCGCTGAATTGTCTTTGCGCTGAATTGTCTTTGCGCTGAATTGTCTTTGCGCTGAATTGTCTTTGCGCTGAATTGTCTTTGCGCTGAATTGTCTTTGCGCTGAATTGTCCTGCGCTGAATTGTCGGGTCACGGTGCACCATTAGTGATTCGCAAAACATCCAATCGATACTCCAAATGTTGCCATGTACGCTGCAGCATACCCACATCAATTCGCTCAATAGCAGCTGTGATTCTTGCTTTTAAATCATCAATGTCTGTCACCCGCGTACATTTCTAAAAAACTTGTCAAAACGTGGTATCAGAAAAAACTTAATGAGATTCTCTGTAAAATGGGACAACACTGGAATTTCTACACTTCATGGTTGACTTTTAATAACAGCCAAAAATTGTACAGATAATTCTCGGACACCCTGTGTGTGTGTGTGTGTATATATATAATATATATATACACAAACTCAGAATGGTTCCCTGAGAACATTATATGTTTAACATATATATATATATAATATTATTTATATATATACAAGGGTGGGGCACGGGAACCAAGTGTTTTTGGAATAATCAGGAAAATGATATTTATTTTTGTAAAGAAAATATATTGGTAGAACAACATTCGTAAGAACATAGCATTTCATGTCATAATAATCATGTACCGAAAATTATATCTGGCATATGATGTCCTTGGCCGTCGACGCATTGTTGAAGGCGTTTACGAAAATTGGCCTCCACTCTTCCCAGCAGGTCTCTGTTGATTTGAATGATTTGTTGACGGATCGCTTCCTTCAATGCATCTAATGTACGGGGCTTGTCCTCGTAGACACGTGACTTGAGGTACCCCCATAGAAAGAAGTCACATGTGGACAAGTCAGGGGACCGAGGGGGCCATGCAATGTCACCAAATCTCGAAATGAGATGGTTGGGAAACAGGGGGCGAAGAACAGCCATTGACGCTCTGGCGGTGTGTGGCGTGGCCCCATCTTGCTGAAACCACAAATGTCGACGAGCAATACGCCTTCTTCGTAACTCAGGGATGAAAAAGGTGTTCATCTCAATGTAACGCCCAGATGTTATGGTAACGGTAACCCCATTTTGTTCGAAGAAATAGGGACCGATGACGCCAAACTTTCCCACCGCGCACCAAACTGTAACCTTAGGGCTATGCAGCGGTTTTTCATGGAGTTGTCGCGGATTTTCAGCAGCCCAATACCGACAGTTTTGATTGTTGACGGCCCCATTAAGGTGGAAATGGGCTTCATCACTCATTACCACCATGTTTTCATTCTGCTCATAAAGTGCAAGCATTTCCTGTGCAAAATTCAGTCGTTGGGGGCAATCGTTTACATTCAATTCCTGCACCATCGCTAACTTGTATGGGTGAAAATGTAATTCTTCATGCAAAATCCGTCTAACAGTACGATTGCTGATTCCGAGTGCAGCTGAATGTCTCCGAGCAGAGCGGCCTGGGCTTTGCAACATCGCTTGTCTGACCCTTTCAACGTTCTCTGGAGTACGCACAGTGCGTTGCGGCCCCTTCGGTTTTGTTTTCATTATTGAGCCTCCTGTTCGAAGATTGTTAACCCAACGTAAGATTGTGTCACGAGCGGGAACAGAGTCATTTCGATGAATGTTGAATCTGCGGCGAAACGCACGCTGAACTGCTGTCACTGACTCGCCACTCCTAACAAAATGATCATACGCGAACATGCGGTGTTCTAACGTCCACTGCTCCATGATGGCACCTGAAAGATAAAGGTGAGTGTTAGTTAAAGTTAAATGCTATGAACCCAGGAATGGAATGCTACCTACCGCACGCCCCTCCCATTCCTAATGGCTGATTACTAGCTATTCAAAAAACACTTGATTCCCGTGCCCCACCCTATATACAGGGCCGGATCTAGAAGTTGCGAGGCCCTAGGCAGATCTAGAAATTGCGAGGCCCTAGGCCTATATATATATATATATATATGAAAATATGGACTTAATTATCGGTACTATACCAGCAATATTAGAATCCCGCATGGACAGAACTATGCCAGCACTTAAAAATTAAACCAAACCAAAATAATCACGCATGGAAATTGTATCAGAAATATAAATAAACCATACAAATAAGTATAAATTATAATATGAATCAAGATTTGTATCGAAAATATAAGAGAATGATTTCTAAGATTTATATAATATTATAGGTAATGACTTTCGATAGTATACAAACGTTTTTCATATGTGATGTATAAGAGATGTTGACATTTCATTTTTTATAATAGTGAACGATCGACTTATCAGGCTAAATATTAATGCTTTAATATTTGGTTCAGATGCTCCTTGAATATTACAGCAATGCTTTTCTACTTTTCTTCGAGCTAAACTCTTCAATTAATTGAGAATAATCTAATGAATTTGTTATATCGTTTTCTATTGATAACATAGCTAATGATTGCAATCTCGCTTGAGACATGGTGGAACGCAAATATGTTTTAATAAGTTTGAGACGCGAGAAACTTCTTTCAGCCGAAGCAACAGTAACTGGGATGGTTAATACTATTCGAAGTGCAACATAAACATTAGGATAAATCTCATTTAGTTGTTTTTGCACTATATAAACAAGGGCATTTCCGAGATCTGTTTTCTCAGGTATAAACCTGCAAAGTACTTTAAGTTCTTCAGAGAGTTCTAAATCATTAATATCACTTGAACAGAACGCGCAAAACGGCTTGAGCGAGGCCCCCTTTGGCGCGAGGCCCAAGGCGATCGCCTAGTTCGCCTATAGCTAAATCCGGGCCTGTATGTATATATATATATATATATATATATATATATATATATATATATAATATGTGTGTGTGTGTGTGTGTGTGTGTATTTTGTACGATAAATTGTCTATTCTGCCTATGATACCCCGTTGCCGCGGGAGGCTGCCAGGCGTAAGATTTACTTAGCTTTCGATATCAACTTTATAATTAATTCATTCTGTAATTCTCTCATAGGATTAAGAACGACTAGCTTGTCAGCAAAAAGTAATCTGACAGGTTAACAATCTAACTAACGGAGTTTTCCCATTTTTATACAAAAGTATACTTGTATGTGAAATCTCAGTTTTGGGCGCGAAGTGCGTCTCAAGGAGAATTCAGATGGCCACGCTCAGCGTCTAATGTTATTTTTGGGTTTTATTGGGTTTTATTTTCCTTGTTAACTCCATCTACTGTTTGTGTGTTGGCCATCTTCATAAATGTTATTTGAAATTGTATAGAATTAAACAGAGAATGAAATTCATCATGGGAATAGGGTTGTACTTAAGATTTTACAATTTGTCTCGTTTACATCCAAAAATGTTTCCGCCTATACAAAAATGCCCATCGCCATTTTGGCATTCACGTGATTGCTTTCCATGAACAATTTATTTATAGGCTAAATTAGCCTTTGATTAAGTAATGAATTTCCTTATCATATTCCTATATGCTCCAACACGGGCGGTCAGAAATTACAAAGTCTTCACCCGGACTTGATCTCTCAACCTCCCGATCAGCAGCCCAGTGTCTTAACCACTAGGCTACCTAGGGTACCCATTTATCTACCAACCCATTCTTATTGTGTGGAAGAATGAACAGCCGGGTTTGCTGCGCTTCGTCTGCCGTCACCGCGTTTCGAGCCAGGGGCCGGTGGATTTGTAGTCAGGGATGCAACGACTACACCACCGAGGTGCATACCTATTTTTGCACCAGTGTGTGTAATATATATATATATTTCTTGTTACACACCTAATGTATGTCCTCCACATGTATAAACAAAACAATAAATTGTATTGTATTATATACTGTATCTCTAATGTAATGGATGTAGTCCAGTACGTTGTTGAAACGAGGATTACATCTACATTATAATTAGATGAGAGAGAGAGAGTTACAAGGAGATACAAGGAAAAGTAGTACCTCAAAAGGCCTTGCGGCCCATACCGAGGAGGTAGCAATGGCAACGGGTGCAAGGGAAAAATTCATACATCCTCAAATAGTGTGCAAGATTCGGTCTAACCTTTTCTTGAACCGATCCACAGAACAACTGTTCACAACTTCTGAAGGTAGCCTGTTCCACGTGTCACAGATATTATACGTAAAGTAATTCCCACACACACTAGTCCTAAACCGTTTCAAATCCAACTTCCAACCGTTGTTGCGAATTGGGTTATCATTTAAACTAAACATGCTTCTAAAATCGACATTTTTGAACCCGCGTAAGAACTGGAAAACCTCGATCAGTTGACCACGCAGCCTCCGAGTTTTCAGCGAGTTTTCAGCCGGCGGTGACGTACCTTATCAAAGGCTTTCTCAAAGTCGAGATAAAGTATATCAATCGCCCTACTCTTATCATACTCACTCAACATGACGTGGGAAAACTCGAGCAAGTTGGTGAGACACGACCTATGCCGTCTAAACCCATGTTGGGAGTCTCCAAGCAGCTTGTAGGAATCCAAATGGTCAACTATCCTATCCGCTATTATCCCCTCTAATAATTTACCTACAACCGAAGTGAGACTAATGGGACGATAGTTCCCTGGACTTTCGTGATCCCCTTTCTTAAAGATAGGGGTCACGTTGGCTTTCCTCCAGTCACCAGACACCTGGCCCGTCTCCAACGATTTGTTGAAGACTGTAGCCAGGTGGAGAGCCACATGGTTGCGCACCACCCGCAACACTGGGGAGGAACTGGTCTGTCCCAGGAGTCTTAAACGCGCTCACTTTGTCTATTCTATCGGCAACGACTGTCGCGGTACACCGAACACTATCCAGGCCAGCACAGTCGTGCCTCACGCCTGGCTCGGGGATAACGCGGGTGTCCTCCCTGGTGAACACTCCCGCAAAGTACTCATTCAGCACACTAGCGATGTCCGCGTCGGAGGTCCGCAGAACGCCGCTTCGGTCCTTTATGCTTCTAATGGGCTTTCTACTATTAACATAACTGAAGAACTCCTTAGGGGCCCCCTTGCAGAAGCTTGCCACCCGTAGTTCTTCGTTACATTTCGTTAGCCTAACCTTCGCCTTCACCTCTCTGCACAGGCGGACATACGCCTCAGTGTTCTCATAGGAACGATTGGCCTTCGCCCTCCTATACGCAGCTTTCCTATTTCGGATAGCCGAAGCGATGTCACGCGGCGGCGTTGAAGCAGGGGTGACCGATTTTGAGGGTATGGCAGCAGACTGCAGCACCATAAACTCGTCCCCAAATGCACTCCATACTTCCTCAACATCGCCACCGACCTCTAACCCCATGTCACCTACGCTATCCCGGAGGCCAACAAAGTCCGCCCGCCGTAGATCGAGCTTACTGCCTCTACAGTCACTACGCTTCACCCGAGGTACGCAGACACAAAATCTAATCAGACGGTGATCACTCCCCCCCCCAACGATTCGTCAACGGTGAGGCCAGTAACGAGGTTGTCTTCGGTCGTGAATACTAAGTATAGAACGCTTTCGCCTCGTGTAGGCCCATTGACCCACAGAGTCAGGAAGTTCTCGTCAGTAAAGTCAACTAGCCTCCTCCCTTCGGCATCAGCAGTCCTGTCTTCCCACTTTATGCCGCGACAGTTGAAGTCTCCTAAAACTATGCACACCCTGTCCCCTAGCAGGCTACGGAGTTCGGTGTACAGGGCTGTATCCTCCTCGAGGAGGAGATGCGGAGGTCTGTACACCAAAATTAACCTTTTGTTCGTCCCTCCCACGTTCAGATCGACGCCAAGCAGCTCCCGTTCCGATCGGAACTGCCAGTCAACCGGACTCAACGTGTCCCTCACGTATATTAGTACCCCTCCCCCCTCCCCACGGGTCCGGTCTTTGTGAAACATTCTATAACCGGGAATCTCGAGGTCCCCAACGTAGTCCCTACGATCAGTATGAATCCAGGACTCGGTGATAGCAACGATATCCTGGTATTCTGATGCGAAGAGCGCCCGTAGCTTGCAAAACTTATTCCTAATCGACCTAGAATTAAAAGCACTGCACGAAAGGAGCCTTCTCTATTCTAACCGCCCCCTAGCACGACCCGTTTCCCGAACAGCCAGGGCTGTCGGGGGGTTGAAGTGCCCCTCACCAACGAGGGGGCAACTTCCGCAGGAGGCTGAGCCCCCTCCAACGGGGAAGGAGGGTCACTCACCTGTACATGGACGCACCCTTCAGTTGAAGGTACATCCGCCACCGGCTCAACATCATCTCTCCCCGGTGGGGGGCCCATCATCAATCCCCGGGCTTGACCTCACCATACGGTATAGGTGCCGGTCGAGCAGCGTGCCTAGCACACCTTCACCCTTAACATCGAGGTGGATACCATCCCTCTGATACAGGTCCCACCTACCCGAAAACGAGTCGAACGGGTCAACAAACCTCACGCCCAGTGGGACGCACAAGTCTTGCACCCTCTCGTTGATGCCAATGACCTTACTGAGCGCGTGGTCACTGGCTTTCATCCGCGATAAAATACCCATCAACATTCCTCTGTCTGTTTTAAGTTTTAGATCATCCGTAAGAGACACGATCTCGGTGATGATCCCTTCTGTCGAACCTACCCTACCGCCTTTGAGGAGCAGGTCGTTGCCACCAGCGTGGACAATGATCGCAGTCCTCCGACTAGCCACGCGCAGCTTCTCTACCTCCTTCCTTAAGTGCGCCGTTCTCCGCCCAGGTAAGCACCTTACCTTCCTCCCGTCCTGGTTTGCAGAAGCAAAGTACTTCTCCTGGCCCCTGATCTGCGAGTCCCCAATCAAAACGGTGTCTTCCTCCTTCGAGCACAGGAGATTAAAGCGGTTGGAGGTCCTGACAAGGGCAACTGGGGTCTCAGGCTTCGGCTTCGCAGCCTTCTTGCCCGAGACCTTTCGATACCCGTCGCCACCCATAGACGCACTGACACCACCCGACCCACCCCGACCGGCAGCTACATCCTTCGGTTTCTTTGGGCCATCAGTAGGCCCCTTCCCACCCTTTTTCTTTATCGGCCCCTTCCCACCCTTCTCTATCGGCCCCTTCTTTGTGCCCTCCCTTCCCTCCAATTTACGTCGCGGTTCCGTGCATTCCACGTGGGTCGCTGGCGATTCCTGACACTGATTTTGCATCCCGGCCACCGGTTCCACCTCTACCCTTTCTCCGCGGTCCCGAGCTCTGTCCAGTCCACCGTTGGACCGCCTTTCCAGGGCGGCTATCCTATCAATAAGCTCCGGGGTGGAGGGCTGTGTAGAACTTCACATATTTAGACGCAGACTGAGAGGAAACTGTGAATCCACTTCCACATGGGAAAGAGAAGATACAAAATATTTTGTGTTTAAAAAAATCACTTTTACTCATACTCAATATACTGTACAGCTAGATTTTCTATGAAATTTCAAGTAAAAATAATTGCTTTTTGTAAACATTTACCATTTCCTCAAAACTATTTTTTTCCTTTAAATCTTTAGCCCACTTCAATAAAACGAAACCAATAACCATTATTCAGAAATATATTGTTCAGTTTTCGAGTTTTTCTCCTATTTCCTGCTTTATTGGAGTCTTTGTCCTTGAGTTTCATATATAAATTTTATTCCCAAATTAACGATAAAGTCAAAATCAAATTTCTGAACCGTTTCACTACGCTAAAACTGAAGGTTAATAAAGAATGTAACTTTTTTGAGACGTACATCACTCATGTTAAAGGTATCATTTAAGATTTTACCAAATGTGTGTTCACATTCAACGAAATATTCGTGAAAATGTTTTGGTTATAAGAAATTAATAAGGTTTGTTTAATAAAGAAGATAATATTTAATAAGAAATGTAATTACGTTAAATAATGGTTTGTTTATAAAATACTAGTTGGCAACACTAAAAAGCTGTCCAAGCGGAAAAATGCCTAAGAGTTCCAGTTATCGGACGGCCTTGGGCTTAAGTTTTTTTTTCGATATTAAGATGTTTTTGTGAATTTAGATTATTATTCTCTCTCTCTCTCCGGCTAAAATGTTAACGTAAATCACCCCCCCTCGCATTACCCGGTTTATCTAAAAATGTTTCGGTATAAATAAGTCAGTAAAGTGTTAATGAAGTGTATAATTACCCCCTCCCCCGGCTTCCTCGCTTGGTTCAAATTAAAATGGCGCCCACGGGCTCGTCTTCCCATTTTTATATAGTACAGCGAAGCGTGTATAAAGGGAATGATGAAAGGTAAAGAGAAATTGAATAAAGAGAAAATAGTATAAAAACGCAAAATAGGAAAGGTTTTATAGTTTAAACACTATATTTTGGTGTGCTACCCGGTGTTCCTTTATATAAATATAATATAAGGTAGCAAAATTTTTGCTACCCGTATTATATAGTATTTATAGCATTAATAAAAATTGTTTCGATTATTTAAATAGTAAGATGCATTGTGTTAACCCATTTGCAAGCAAATTTCGATTTTCATTCCTTAACAAATCATTGTAACTAAGCACACCGGACAAAAAATTAGTCACCCCTAATAGCACCGATACTAGGAAGTTCAAGGTCACACAGAGGGCGCTGATGTAGCATTGGTAAGTGACAAGTAGCGGTGACGTAGCACACAGGATCAGATCTGTTTCGTGGGGTGGTGAAGAACAGTGTGTGTGTTGGATATAGTCTGCAAAATGGGTCGTGAGGCAGACGTTACTCAGTGGCAAAAAGGAGCCATCGTGTTTGGCAGAGCCCACGGACACAAAATGTCTGAAGTAGCCCAATTTGTTGGTGTGTCAACGCGTACTGTCCAGCGAGTTTACAAAGAGTGGTGTAGTTCGCAATCAACTGAAACTCGACGGCGTAACTATGGCCGGAAAACAATTCTCGACAATAGGGACCGCCGCCATGTTTCTCGTCTAGTAACTGCAAATCGTTTTCAAACCAGAGAACAATTGCTCCAAGAAACCAATGAGGTTCTCCAGCGGCCAATTTCCGAACGGACATTGCGACGAGAACTGCATGCGATGGACATCTGGAGCAGGGTACCACGGAAGAGGCCGCTGTTAACAGCAAGTCACAAATTGGCACGTTATAAATGGGCTCAGAGGCACAAAAACTGGACTGCGGCAGATTGGAAACGTGTAATTTGGTCCGATGAGTCCCGTTTTTGTTTGTTCTCCAATGATGGGAGGCGACGAGTATATATCAGGTCCAATGAAGCCTTTAATCCTGAATGCGTCGAAGGTGTTGTTCAGGCTGGAGGTGGTTCCGTGATGTTCTGGGGATGTTTTTCGTACCACGAAATGGGCCCTCTCGTTCCAGTGACGATGAATTTGAACCAGCAGGCGTACCTCCGCATACTAAACTCGCCGGATTCGTGCGGTTATCAAGGCCAGAGGCGCCGTCACACGTTATTAGGTACATTCTGAGAGGGGTGACTAATTTTTTGTCCGGTGTGCTTATTTCAAAATGGCGCCCATCATTTTCAAAATTTCTTATCAGCGCGCTTGTTCGTAATTTTCATGGTCAAAATGGTTCCAATCCGCTCCGACTCAAATTTCTCCGAGTCGTCTTGTCGAGGCCGTTATAATGTGGAGTCAAAAATTAGAGTTGAAATTCGAGAGTCGTTTGTTTTCTTTTTTCTTCGCGTTGATGCCTTCCTCAGTCCGTTTTCTTTAGATTTCGTTTCGTTCAGTCGGAGAGACATTTAAAAAATTGGTATTGGCCGTCTGATGACTCGTTTCTTTTTTTTTCGTTCTTTCCACCTTTCATTACTCTTAAATACAGCCTGCCTATTTTGTTTAAAAATTGTTTTGTGTTTGTAATAATGATAATTAGTAAATAAAATTCACACTTATATGACAGTAAATTATTTTAGTCGTCATGCAAATTAAATATGCAATTAAATACGGTTTAAAAGATTTGATCGAAAATTGTAATGTACAGGGTGTCTCAAAAGTCACTATCTATTTCGGTGACATTAGATGTTTTTTAAAAAAATGCTATGCTGGCATAAAGATATGTACTTCTGGTGCAAATTTGTGTATTTAAAAAAAGTTAATTGGTTTATTATCTTGACAGGCTTGAACAATTCCTCGAACCTCAACTTCTTACAGATGGCATTCTTGACACAGTAGTTTTTCAGCAGGATGGAGCACCGTGCCATTATGCAATAATTGTACGTGATTATCTTGACAGACGCTTCCCCGGTCGCTGGATTGGTCGTGGAGGAACACAACCATGGGCAGCACGTTCACCCGATTTAACACCATTAGATTTTTTCGCCTGGGGTTTCATTAAGTCTAAGGTGTACACTGGTAGAAGAATTAGTGATGTAGCCGAACTTCGAAATCGTATTACCGATGTAGTTCAGAAAATAACACCTCAAATGCTGGAAAGTGTGTTCCGGGAAACAACTTATCGCTTTCAGCTCTGTAGAGACACTGATGGTCGCCATGTGGAGACAGATAAATAAATAGCACTAATTCTTTGTGGCACTTACTTTGAAATAAATATATTTTTCATGTCTTAAACCAGTTTTTCGTAATTCCCATTATTTTTCAAAATAGATAGTGACTTTTGAGACACCCTGTATTTCTAGGTAATATATATATATATATATAGTAGAGCATTGTAAGAGATTCAATAAGTGTATAACAAAATTTTCCAGAATCTACTAGAGTTTTTAAGCTTATTCTTTGACTGGATGCAAATAAAGGATTTACAGGCGACACATGAACATACGTGTACAGGGTGTCCATAAATGATTACCCTGATTAAAGCATGCTATAACTTTTAAATAAACACTCGTATTCAAACACAGTTTTAATCATAAGTAGATAAACATACAAAGTTTTGATATATAGTTAATGAACTTAATAAGCTTCCACATGTGCACCCCTAGTGGCACATAAAATGTCTAAACGGTATTCACACTCACGCCACACATTTTCCAACATTTGTGGGTTAACTGTTGCAATTGCATCCGTAATGCGTTCTCGCAATGTCCTGATATCTGGAACAACTGTTGCATAAACCAAATCTTTAACATGACCCCAGAGAAAGAAATCCAACGGGGTAATGTCTGGTGATCTTGGGGGCCATGGGATTGGCCCGTCCCTGCCAATCCATCGATTTGGAAATGTTGCGTCGAGAGTTTCACGAACAACATGCGTCCAATGAGGGGGTTCCCCATCTTGTTGGAAGATGACAGTTGGCTGCCTGTCCCGCAGCTGGGGGATGGCGTAATTGGTGAGCATATCCAGGTACACAGTTGCGGAAACAGTGTTCTCAGCGAAGAAGAAAGGACCAATTATCTGCTCATGCATTAGTCCACACCAGACATTGATCTTCGGACTGCCCCGAATATGCTCCCTTACGGCACGTGGGTTTTCCGATCCCCAAATACGCACATTGTGTCTGTTGACTCTACCACTAAGATGAAACGTAGCCTCGTCTGAAAAGGACACGTAACAAAAAGTCATTATCCTCGTCAATGCTGTTCAAAATGTCAATAGCGAATTGTTCACGTTTTGGACAGTCATCAGGCTTCAGTTCTTGAACAATTTGTACCTTGTAGGCGTGTAACTTCAAGCGTTTGTGTAACACCTTGTGCACCGTAGACTTCGGTATCTTTAGTTGGCATGAAGCTTGTCACCGATTTCCTTGGTGACCGTGTGAAAGCAGTTTGAATGTTTTCCACCGTCCCATCGGAAACTGATGGTCTAACACTGCTCTTTCCCTTTTCCACGTTCCCAAGAATTTTTTCATCCACGACTTAACTTCACATCAGGTGGATTCTTTCTATACTTTGTTCTGAACCTTCGCTGAACACTGACAGGAGATTTTGTTTCTGCAAGTCACACAACACATTGTGCCTTCTCTGTCACAGACGCCATCTTAACTGAACAGCTACTACAGCGCTCCTAGCGGCGAATGCGGTAGACGAAACACACCAGCACAGAAACTTTATGCGTGTACGAGATCACCTGTAAAAAGAAAATGGATGTAAGATTCGTCATTAAACCATGAGAGCATACTGTTTTCAGGGTAAACATTTATGGACACCCTGTATGTATATACTTTTGAGGATCGCTTTGTAGTTTTTAGTTCGCTTTATAATTTTAAGTTAATTTTAAGATTTAAAGTCGAAAAATAATCGTTAAAGACATTAATTTATACTGGGTCAAATTCGGAGTTTAAGTTTATTAGGCTTACCGTATAAATTGTGAGACTTCAAAGTAAGCTAAATTTGTTATAAAAAGATAAAAAAAAATTTAATTAGATTGCTACAATAAATGTCGGAACACTTAGAGATAAATGCGAAGAAATAGTTGAGTTCATGGAATCGAAATATATATACATATTATGGGAATCGCAGAAACCAGATGAAGAGGTGAAGGAACCAAGGTACTGCACAATGATTATAAGCGCATATACAAGGGCAGAGAAGAGGATACCAGATCGGGTGTGGCAATTATACTGTCCCCCCGATTTTCTGAACATGTTGTTGGAGTGATAATGAAGAGAGAGAGATTGATGGGAGTGACCCTGAGCCTAAACGGAGACACACTATCGGTAATCCAGGTATATGCACCGCAGAGTGGAAGATCACAGGAGGAAAAGGAAACTTTTTATGAGGATCTTCAGGGAATGATAGATGGGCTGCCTTTTGGACCAAGAATTTTGATGGGAGACCTAAATGGCCATGTGGGTGGAGCTCGGAAGGGAAATGAAGACGTGATCGGGGCATTTGGTGTCGGGGAGAGAAATTTGGAAGGGGAAATGCTGGTAAATTTTTGTGCAAAAAATGTTCTTAGTATAATGAACACATTTTTTAAGCACCAGGAATCACATCTCTATACGTGGTATGGATGCAATAGTAGAACCGGAAATTATGATAAGAAGTCTCAGATAGACTTTATTGTGGTGGATTGGTGAAAGATGTAAGAGTAGTACCATCTGTCTCTTTTGACTCGGATCATAGACTTGTTAAAGCCAAAATTTTGCTTCCAGTACCACAAAATATAAAACAACCTAGAAGGAGAAGAGTGTGCACGGAGAATATACCAGAAAAACTGGAAGAGATTAGAACTAGAACTGAGGAGGCTTTCGGACAAAGGGGTAGCTACGGAAATAGTGGGGGAGGTTTGGGTTGAGTTTAGGAGAACGATGGAAGGAATACAGCGAGAGGTGATTGGAGAAAGGGTAGTTGGTGGATCGAAAAAGACGGCATGGTGGACCCAGGAGGTAAAGGAGGCAGTGACAAATAAGATGCGTGTTTTTAGGAGATGGCTTAAGGATAGAAATGAGCAAACAAGGCAAGAATATGTCCAAATGAGAAACCACACCAACGAGGTTAAAAGAGCGAAAAGCTGTGTGTGGGAGAAAAGGTAGAGACTTAGAAAAGGATTTTCAAGGCTCGAAGTAGTTACTGTATAGCATGGCTAAGAAGTATAAAAATGGAGAAAGCAAGAAAACAACAGTGGCGATTAAAAATGCACATGGTGAAGTCCTCACTGATAAAAGCGAGGTGGCCGCACGCTGGAACGAATACTTTAGACAGCTTTTGAATAACGAGAACCAATATGATGAGGTGAGACGGGAGGAGCGGGTAAATCATGAGGAGCATGAGGGGAACAGAGAGATCACTAGAGAGGAGGTTATTCAAGCACTAAAGACTAAAGAGGACGAAGAATAATAAAGCTCCCGGGCCGGATGCAATTGTCACAGAAACACTAAAAGCAGCTGGTGATCCTGCTGTGGACTGGCTGCTAAGCATTTCCCGGGTGGTGTGGTCGCAGGGAATTGTACCGGCAGAATGGGGCAGAGCAATTATATGTCCTATATATAAAAAGAAGGGAAGTGAGCAGGAATGTCAAAACTACCGTGGCATATCTTTGATGTTTCATGTGGAGAAAATATATGAAAGGATTTTGGAACATAGAATACGAAACATACTGGAACCTGGGTTACTGGAGTATCATTGTGGCCTTCGTGCAGGCCGGAGTACTATAGATCAAATTTCAGCCGTAAGACAATATCTTGAAAAGAGCCGAGAATTCAATTTGGACCGCTTCATATGTTTTTTGGATCTGGTGAAGGCATTTGATAGTGTGCCCAGGGAGAAGCCGTGGGTGGTTTTGAGTGAGTGTGCGCCACCCAAGCTTCTGAGAGCAGTAATGAGCACCTATAGTGTCTCCCAGAGCACGGTGGTGGAATCGGAGGAGTGGTTTGATGTAGGTACAGGAGTTAAACAAGGGAGTGTTCTGTCACCCATTTCATTTATTACCTATATCAACAGGGTTATGGAACACATAACTGAGGAAATTGAAGATGAAATAGAAATTTTTGGATATGCTGATGATGTGGCTGTTGGGACTAACACAGCACAATCCCTGGAGAGAATTATGCAGAGGTGGGATGAGAGATTGAGGGAGTATGGACTGAAACTGAATTATGATAAAACTGAATATATGGTGGTAACGAGGGGAGCGAACGAGGATGGAATCTTTGTTGGGGGAAGGGAAATGAAAAAGACGGACACATTTAAATACCTTGGTAGTGTGATAGCAAATGATGCGGGTATGGATGCAGAGGTGAATGAAAGAATTGCTAAATATAGCAGGAATGTTTCCTTCCTGTACCCCCTATCGAAAGACCAAAACATCCCTAAAAAGGTAAAGACGCATATATACTCAACAACATTGAAACCAATCTTACTATACGGCAGCGAGACTTGGGCCCTAACCACAAGGACTAGGGGAAAACTGCAAGCAGCCGAAATGAGGGTCCTGAGATTGATAGGAGTAAGTAGATTGGATAAAATAAGGAACACTGAACTAAGACGACGATTGGGTGCAACTTCGGTTAATGAGAATATTGAGAGGAACCAACTGAGATGGTACGGGCATGTCCAACGAATGCCGATGGAAAGGACAGCAAGAAGAATGCTGGAATGGGCCCCTCAAAACAGAAGACCAGTTGGAAGACCCAAGATCCGATGGATGGATAACATCAAGAGTGCTGTCGAGAAGTGTGGAATCAGTCTCCAACGGGCGAACTTGATGTGTGGAGATCGTGAGGCATGGCGGAGTCTCGTCCGAAGGCTCCCAACTGACAGACCGCTTTAGGTCTACCAGGCGCCTGGTAAGAAATGGTAAGGTAAGAAAATTTTTATAGGTGGGCTGATTATTGTTGTCTATTTTTTTTTCTTTCATTTTCAGGACAATTCCGAGTGATATTTTGTATGGTTAGGCTGTTTAAATTTTTTTATTCTGAAATTAGATTTTATTGTTTGGGAGGGTTTTTTTTTTTGGTTCAACATTTTATTTTGGGTATTAAAAATGAAATTTTTTTTTTCGTTCGCGCGTTTGCATAGAAAATATTACAAAATTACGTCCGGCTGTACTGCAGTTTGATTAGGTTAGGTATATTTTTATAGAGGCACGCTTACAAACAAAGCGAACACTCTTCATTATGCAATGATTTGTTTTAATTTTTGTGTACGTAGCAGGTTATGCTGTAAGTTTTGGGTCCATAATATCTGTTCATATTTAGAATAACGATGTAAATTTATATGTTTCACTTGGAAACGTTAAATTACGGGAATTCTTGTAATTTAGACCATGCTCGGTTTGTGTTGAAGGAGAGAGTTGTCTCTCAAATGTAGTTTGTGAACTGCGAGTTTTCTTTCTATGAAATTTAGCGTTGCAGGTTGGAATTAATGTTTTAAATTAATTTTCGGTATTAATATTTATATTTCTTATTTAAGGACTGTTTTGGAAAATGGTTATTTTTTTAAACTTCATTTGGGTTTACTCGTGCAATTGAAACTTTAGCTCGAGTGTTAACCGGAGATGGAGCCTTTTAGTTTGCCAATAGCGCTGTGGTAATGTGCGTGTGCCCCCCCCCCCCCCCCCAAAGTGTAAGAGGGTTCAGGATTTTCGAGAATTGATGAAGTTTCTGGGTTTCATTTTTGTCTTTTGTATTTAAATGTATCGATGTAATTTCTGAAGGTAGTTTGACTAATATTTTTTTAAATTATAATAACGGTTACTATGTAGAGACGCTTTTATATTTCTACTGTGCAGTTTTGTTTCGTGCGTTTGATGATTTTTTTTATCTTCTCCGATGTACCTGTCATAAGTGACCTTATTGGTAGCTACTAGCTAGGCGTGATTAAAATTTTGAGATGTGTCATATTTTTCCGTGAATTTGGCCAGAGCAAATTATAGTTATTGTTTCGAAGTGAAATGTCGAGAAAATTCGGTAAATTAAATACGAAAACGTGATAATCAGTGGCAGTACAAACTTTGATATTTTTTTGTCAAAATTTTGAGAGGCTCAATTTGAAAGCAACTAAGTTGGATCCGAATTCCATCAATTGAGTTTAGTTGACCCGATAGGTGATCGATCACCGATGTGCAGGGACTTGGCGCAGGGCAGTTTCGAGAAGTGAGAGAAGAGAAACCGAATGCGCAGGGACTTGGCGCAGGATAGTTTCGGTCGAAAATGGTCTACTGGTATTTTTCGGGCAGTCGCTGGTCACGCTGCTCGATGCTTCGCTAAATGTGTGTTTTAGCACTCGGTAGGCAAGCCACGAGAGTTTCAACGAGTGTCTAAGGCTTTACTGTCCACACAGACATACAGTAGGTTCGTTGTGAAACCGCCTACGGCGAAGTGATCGTTTGATTATTGCCAGTAAGTGTGTCTTTCAGCTGGACGTAGGAAGAGCAGCGTTCACCGACAAAAGTCGAGATATGAGAGGCGAGTTTCTTCGTCGACTTCTAGAATTGCAAATTCCGTCCAATTTCGGTGCGTAGTTCCACTTTCAGTATATCTCCACCCCTGATCCTCTTAGAATTGGACGTTTCTTGGTTGTTTTTTTCGCCATTTGGAGAGAGAGCGGAACCAACCTCAAGCGTGCTGACCTGTTGCATGGTGATGCAACCCCTTGCATTCTAGCGAAGTGAGCAGGAGAGCTGCGATTGAAAATTGGAGAAGTCCTTTGTCAACTGTGCGGATTGTGATCTAAACAACGTCCAGCAATTAATGTACTGATTATGTAATGAAATTATAAGTGAAAGGGTGCGATTATTGCCCATATTTGTTTTGTATTTCGTGAAATAGTGTGCGCTCCCTGGTCAGTATTTTATATAAACGTTTTCTTGTTTTTTCCATGTTGCCCTGATAGTAACTATGTAACTCTATAAATAATTGTTTCGAATGTAAAGCGATCTTTGATGAGGAATCGCTGGAATAGATTGTGAACTTAAAATTTGTGTAACCAGTGTTCAGAAAATTATCAGTTATTTTTCACGTAACAGATGCGTTACAGATTGTAAATTGATTATTAGTGTGAAATTTTATTTTTATGCAAATGTGAAAATTATAGTTGTTTTTTCCGATTTTTATAAAATGATACAAAATATCTAATGTGTGGAATTTGTCATTGAAATGAATCTTGTCTATCCTAACTGTGAACTTGTTAAAGAAAAAAAACTGCAAAATAAATTTGTTGAATAAATAAATTTGTTAAACGATATTAATAAGTTTTCCTTGTGTAAAACTTATTTTCAAGGGGAAGATGCGAGTGTAGTAATGTCTAAGAAATAAAATGTTTTGATTATAAGAAATTATTAAGGTTTGTTTAATAAAGATGATATTTAATAAGAAATGTAATTACGTTAAATAATGGTTTGTTTATAAAATACTAGTTGACAACACTAAAAAGCTGCCCAAGCGGAAAAATGCCCAAGAGCTTCAGTTATCGGACGACCTTGGGCTTAATAAAGTGTTTTTTAGGTATTAAGATGTTTTTGTGAATTTAGAATATTATTTCTTGTCTCTCTCCGGCTAAAATGCTAACGTAAATCCCCCCCCTCGCATTACCCCGTTTGTCTAAAAATATTTCGGTATAAGTCAGTAAAGTGTTAATGAAGTGTATAATTACCCCCCACCCCCCGCCCGTCTTCCTCGCCTGGTTCAAATTAAAATGGCGCCCACGGGCACGTCTACCCGTTTTTATATCAGGTCATCCCATAAGTAATGTCGTTTTTTACGATAGATTAAGTCTAAACTAGTCCTACTCGGTTTAAGCATAAATTTTCCGAAGGTTATATCTAAGAGGAGATCTATAGTGTTTCGCTACATACTTTACAGACCTTGACCAGTGAAGACGTGTTTTGCTTTATGTGAACCCCTCATAAACATGGCGGTATCAGAAGAGCATATCAGGCATATAATGCTTTACGAGTTCAAAAAAGGGGAATAGTGCTACTGAAGCAACGTGAAACATTCAGGAAGTTTTTGGCAACGATATTCTGCATGAGAGGAAATGTCAAAGATGGTTTCAAAAGTTTAGGAATGGTGACTGCTCTTTGACAGATGCAACACGCTCTGGACGCCCTGCTGAGTTTCATGATGACCTGCTGTTAGCCGCACTTGAAGAAGACTGTTCAACAACTGTAGAAGAATTGACCCAGAAACTCAATTCATCCCCGTCCACCATCCATCAACATTTGCAACAACTCGGGAAAGTGCCTAAGTTAGGAAAATGGGTGCCACATGAATTGTCGGTCGACAATCTGAGGGTGTGAGTAAACATTAGCACAGCTCTTCATTCCCGTGAACTCCAAGATCCGTTTTTGCACCGTTTAGTGACTGGTGATGAAAAGTGGATACTGTACCAGAATGTTAAGCGCCGTCGAGTGGGTTTGTGCCGGAGAACCAGCGACACCACAGCCAAAACCAAATCTTCACCCTCGAAAGGTGTTGCTTAGTGTTTGGTGGGATAGTGGTGGTGTAATACACTTCGAAACCTTATCACACAACCAAACAATCACCGCTCAAGTCTACTGTCAACAACTGGATCGATTGAACACTGCGCTAAAAGAGGAGACCTCCTTTGGTTAATCGGAAAGGAATCGTGTTCCACCACGACAACGCACGTCCTCATACCGCTCGGATCACTTCTACAAAAACTGAGGAGCTTGGGTGGGAAAAACTTCCACATCCTCCATATTCTCCAGACCTTGCGCCTTCAGATTATCATCTCTTCAGGAGTTTGCAAAACTATCTTGACGAGAAACAGTATACTTCTTTAGATGACCTGCACACCAGTCTTTGTACGTTTTTTGCCTCAAAACCGCCTGAATTTTATAAACATGGCATTGAAAAGCTTGTAGGACGTTGGCAGAGTGTCAATGATTCCCATGGAAAATATATACTAGATTAAAAAGTTTCAGTTGAGGTTTTTTTTTGTCCTTTAAATTCCGATCTAAAAAAACGACATTATTTATGGGATGACCTGATAGTGCAGCGAAGCGAGTGTAAAGGAAATGATGAAAGGTAGAGAGAAATTGAATAAAGAAAGAGAAAATAGTATAAAAACGCAAAATAAGAAAGGTTTTAAAGTTTAAACATTATAACGGAAGATGATGTAATTACGGCCTTATCACAGATGCGAGACAATTCAGCGCCAGAGCCAGACACATGGAGTACCACGTTTCTAGAGAAATGCAGTGTGTGTATTGCCAAACCGCTATACTTACTATGGAGGAAATCACTCGACACACGACAAACTCAACTCCCCTTAAAGAACGCGAACATTGCCCCGCTATTTAAAGGTGGCAACAGAGCAATGCCCAAGAATTATCGGCCAGTGGCTCTCACCTCAAAGTGTTTTGAACGTATAATTAGAGGCAAAACTACCTACAAGAAAAAGACTTATACAACCCAAATCAACATGGCTTCAGGGCGGGAAGATCGTACCTAATACAGCTACTAGAACACCAGGAGAAAATATTAGAAATATTGTGTCGAGGACAAAACAAAGATGTAATACATACGGATTTTGCAAAGGCCTTCGATAAATGTGACCACTGACCATGGAATCATAGCACACAAACTTAAGAATACAGGAATTACTGGAAAGCTAGGAAGGTGGATATTTAATTTCTTAACGCAAAGAATACAAAGAGTGGTGGTAAACGGAGTTAAATCGAGTCTTGGAAGTCGTGAGCTCTGTCCCACAAGGGACAGTATTATCTCCCGTGTTGTTCATAATAATGATTGCAGATAGTGATGCAGATATTAAGGACAGTATTGTATCATGCTTCGCAGATGACACAAAGATATGTCGGACTTACAATTATTCAGGGCTAATCATTGCTTCAGGAGAAAGTTTTTTGTATTCCTATCTAAATCGGCATATTATTATTGTGTACATACAGTATATATAATTTAAACGTGCGGCTGAATAAGCCATTATTTTGTAATTAAAAACTTGTTTATTTGTCTGGATATCAACGTCGAACATTAATTAGCACGTGTTTTTAAACCTAAATTCAATGAAAATCGAATGATTTTTTCATAAATTGAATTAAGGGTGGACTTTTAAAGCGTTAGGCGTTTTAAAAGTCTCTTTTGTAATTAGCATATCATGGAGGGAATAAATATGAATAAATGTTGCGGAAGAATGTATTTAACCATAGTAGAAATTTCTAAGTGGAATCATCATATAGTTGATTTTATATATATAATATATAATGTGTGTTTATTTCATACGAGTAGCTGCTGTCGCCAAGGAAATTTTATCGTGGTATTGTGTCCTGAGATGGTTGAAAAAGTTCGTGGTCAAGGGTTCGACCACCGTTGGCTCTGGTAAATAATATTCTAGGTGATGTCATACTTTCAATAATGTCTGGTATCACCTTCTGTACTAATCCTAGTTAGTGGTTAGAGGAAATTTCCTCAATTGGTGTATTATCTTAGTTACACTGGTGAATGGAGATGATACCGCCTCTATTGTGGTGATCTTATAGTACAGTACCTTTCATTTCACGAAAGCCAGTCTGGCCGCCGCCCTCATTAGACACGTATAATAAATGCATTCAAAATGCAAAGGTTTATTGGCAGACTATAATCCATATGACAAATATTATTAATACAATGACAGTTCACATACTAAGGATAGAAAGATATACAGTTGATTAGAAATAATACAGTAATGTCTAAGTTCAGTGGAGCTACAGATAGACGTTTTCGTACCATGAATTCCATAGCTTAGAGGATAAACGGCAAGACTCATTGATAGCTTGGATAATTGGGTTGGTTGATTTTTTAATTCTTTGCATTACACTGTATTGAGCACGTCTTGTTACCTCCGGGAAGCTCGGGACATTGCGAGTAGCAAACATCTGCGAAGCTGAGCATCTCGGGGGTTAATTTATGTTAGAGTCTAAAAGACTTTTTGTACAGCAAATTTAGGGTTCTACCAGAACTTTTTATAATTCACCCAGACTTGCTGTCCGTATATTACTGCAGAAAGTACGTGTGTCTCGTCAGCTTCACCTGTACAGAATCGAAAGTTCCTTATAGTCATATTCGCTTTAGCACAAAGGCTTCGAGACTTTTTCCTTATATCCGAGTCATCACTCAAGGAGCTGGTGATAGTTTGAGCCAAATAGTTAAACTCTTGTACTTCCTCAATTACTTCACCTTTCATTTTAAACCTAATATCAGCTGGCTGATTACGGCTTTTAGGATGAAATTGCAGAACCTTAGTTTTTGTAACCTTAAAAAGAATATTATGTTTCTGCGAATACACGTCGCAGACTTTTAGTAGCCGGTCCGATAAATAGTTATTAAATAAATCGTGTTTCAGTTAGCGTTTCATTTTCTCGTGTGTGTGTGTGTGTGTGTGTGTGTGTGTGTGTGTGTGTGTGTGTGAAAAGAGGGAAAAGAAAAGTCAAGCTCCGCCCCTATATGATAGAGCAAAGGTCACTGACTCCTACTACTACTACTTGGGCATATCTCTACCCCTGCGTGCTCAGATGACCGCTGCAATCCCTGGATCTCAGACGTGTATTTGAAGAATTCTCACGTACACGAAAAATACTGATGGCTACCTTTAATATTGCGTACTCGACGTTTATGAAGTGGTATTCGATAAAGTCGGAAGATGTGGTGAATACTGAAAGAATCCCTATTCCTCCCTCCTTTGAGGCTTTTAAGGCTGAACCGTGCGAAGCGTGAGGAGCAAGAGGTTCAAATACTCTATGGATATTCTGGCCAGAGCATTGCCGGATTTCGTGGCACAAACGATGTAATGGACTATGTTGTAGGACTAAACTATAAAAGCGTACATATACCGTGAAGTGGCAGAAACAACACGTGCAGAAGAGAAGCAACGGGTATGGGTAGTGAGTTTTGTTGATGAGTGGTGTGACAGACAAGTGGTATTATGTCATGCTGCATCATACCGAGTACTCGTACCCTGCGGCTGAGAATGTAAATCTTGTCATAATGGATAATCTGAAATAGTTTTACCACTACATTAATATATATTATAACGAGGTTCGCAGTGAGGTTGTGGCTAAAGGCCTGTGCGAGTTCTTAATAGAATTTAGAGACGAGTATCGTTTGCTATGCAAAAAAGGATAAATACGGACACATTTCAAATAGTGCGTCGGTGTGAATAAAATGTTTAATTCGTGAAAATCACCCTGAACGAAGATGAATGGTGCGCAATCTGAGGAGTGATAAAACATTAAAACCAATATTACTCCATGTATCGGAAAAATTCTGATTATTTGGTATAATGGGGCACAAATATTCACATGATTCATGCTGGAACAAACCCGTATACGAAACATTAGCGGTTGGTATGACTCACCCGTGTGACTCGTTCCCCAACACCTGTCTCCGCGCCAAACCGCGAACCGGCTGCTCATACTCATGTCAGAGCTTGACCCAAATGGACGTGCACTCCTCACAATAGAATACGATGGAGCTTCCTTTAAGCAGCATTCTCAATGCCGTATACGATGTGTCCGTGACAAAGTCATTGCGTGTGTTCAGGCGTAAAACTGGTGCCGTTAACTATGTACTGGAAACGACTTGTAGACAAGCAAACTCTGGTAAACAATTTTCTTTATTTAAGTGTTGAAGAGATGAATAGAGGCTTCGTGATTGATGAGAAGTGGAGCGAGGATAGTTATAAAATACCTGCAGGTGTAGGTACAAGAAGAGAACAGATTAGTGATACCCCTCACATGCCATTGTTTGTACATTGTGTATATATATATAGCGAACAGCCATGCATTGATATACGACTGATGTGGAAGAATGCGTCTGATAATAACGTTCTTGTCCCTAAGCGAAACTGATTCATCCTCGACAGAATGTTTGAAACCGTCGGTTTCCGCAAGCTAAAGCCTATATTAGACTCACGTTACGGATATGCTTTATTTTGATACGGTCCTTGAATACGCATACACCGCTCTCCTCGACGGGTTTACCGAGTGTTGGAATGAACTGGATGCTTATTTAAAAGTTTTAGACTCTTCGAAGTATCATGAACTTTGGTACAAAAGACTTGAGCGGTACAGGGCAGAGCTCACCTACACTGTTCACCCTGAAGAACTATTTCTTTATATAATGAGCAGTTGTCGCTACGACTTAGATTATTATTTCAACTGCTGCTATGGATTGTGAAGAAGAGTTCACGATTGAAAAGCTCGGATCGGTAAGAACAAACCCTCGATTGGAAAGGAGTATTTATAAACTTAATTTAATATTGATGTTCTGGCTAACGACGCCCTCTTTGTGCGTGTTATTTTTTTATTTTATTAGGTTCAGAATCCCAGCTGAGCCGTGAACGGCCAAGCTCTGAAGGGCCAGTTTAACCTACAGCCCAAGTTCAGCTAGACTAAACACTTACGGACTTCGAAGTCCTATTAGGTCCTACCTCAGGGTTGCTGACTCGATGTGGGCCTACCTTAGGCCTCAATTGCATAAAATTAAGATAAAAACAAAGGGGGCACTATTTATGGTGGTCTTTCTAAACCTTGCAACAACACAACCTGCACCATTGCATGATGCAACAATCTTGTATCTAAACAACCAAACAATTGCAAGAGCTCTCTATAAGACCACACCCTGTAAGTGCCGCATTCAACAAACAAGTAGGAAGGACGCGCAGCGCCCCAAAAAAATGATGCCAGAAGAGTGCCCAAACAATGATGCCACAAGAGCCCAAATATGCTAGCTCAAAATTAAGTGAATTTTTCACTAACCTTACAATTATGAGATGGATATATATACACACACCTTAACTTAATATATACAAGCAATGCTGCATCAATCAACTTAGTCATCATATCGCCTTGGGACTACAATGGCTCTTCCTCTTCTAGATTTTCTAACAGCTTGCTTTTGATTGTATTCTGTCCATTTTTAAAGAGTGATAACTTGTCAACCGAATGTAAAGTGGGCACAAAAATAGTCTTGAACGAATTGAAGGCCCTTTACATCGAATATAGGCATCCCTATAACTTGAGCGGCGAAATAATGTTAAATCGTATTTATTGCATAGTGCAAAGCAACAATGATGTAGCTGTACTCAATCACGTGCGAGTTTAGTATTTTAATTAAGCGCAGTAGAACAAAATGTGTATATAGATTTCTCCTGTACTATTATTATTTTGATGTTTATATATTAATTTTTGAATGTATATTTATTTTCTATACATTTGTTAAAATGGTACTTGTAGGTTATCTCCCCCCCCCCCACCAATTTTGACAGAATATTTTCGTTAAAACTAATGAAAATATCATGACTTAACCTAACCAATTATCAAGGGCGTACAGTTGATCTATTAGTAAATAGTAAATACTATTCCAGAAACAAACTATGTTATATTTAATAATAGATCAACTGTACACCCTTGATAATTGGTTAGGTTAAGTCGTGATATTTTCGTTAGTTTTAACGAAAATATTCTGTCAAAATTGGTAAGGGGGGGGATAACCTACAAGTATCGTTAAAATTACTATTATTATTTAACAAACGTGTATATAGCTTTCTCCTGTACTATTATCATTTTTCTATGTATATTTATATATATCGTTTAAAGTGTGTATAGAATTCTTCTGAACTATTTTGAATGTATATTTATTTCCTATATATTTCATGAAATTAATTCCCTTAACTCCTCGAAATTAACAGAATGATGTAGTTGTTTTATTATCCAATAAATGCTTTCCTATGTGTGTGTGTGTGTGTGTGTGTGTGTGTGGTGTGTGTGTGTGTGTGTTTATTAAGGAATAGCTCGGTGATGGGAATATATTTTTTTTTATTTTAATTTTTTTGTTTCAAAGTATGACCGCTCATGGCCACCAAAAGAAAGGTGGATAGCAGAGCGAACACAGAACGAAGATTATGGAACGGCTAATGGAAATGAACAATAGACGGGGGAGGAGGAGGAGGGGGGGGGAAGCAGAAAGATCATAGCGGAGTCACAGCCGGTAAAGAAGTCGGGAGCGAAAGAGGAGAACAACCCGGTTATCGAAAAGTAGGGACCTTCAGATAGAATAGCGCCAAACCTATCACAAGGCCCGACGCTCTCCAAAAAGGGAAAATACTCTGCGCGCAGCGCAGAGTAAAGCGGACACTCCACCAGGAGGTAGGCAACTGTAAGGAAAACGTTACAATTGGGACATCGGGGGACCCGATCCCCGGCCATCAAATAGCCATGGGTCAGGTGGGTGTGGCCAATACGGAGGCGGGCCAGAGCCACCTCCTTATGGCGCGACCGATGGATGGAAGGAAGAGGCCCAACATCCCAATTTGGGTTTAATCTTGCAAAGTTTGTTATCTGTAGCGCCATCCCAGCGACTCTGCCACCGGGAGCGCAAAAACCTACGGAAGCCAGGGATATAATCGGAAAAGGGGAGGGACACGGGTGAAACCTGTAGTCGGCACGCGGAACGGGCAGCTCGATCGGCAGCCTCATTACCAGCCACGTTAACATGTGCTGCGACCCAGCAAAATACCACCTCCTTGCCACCGAAAGCGACAAGGGTATGGCACAGTAGCTGGATTCGTCGGACCAGTGGGTGGACAAGGTCAAAACACTCCAGGCCATCCAGGGCACTGCGGGAATCCGAATAGATAACAAACGGCCCATCCGGATGCTCCCGCACCACCTCCAGAGCGCTCAGAATGGCATAGAGCTCCGCCGTGAAAACGGAAGCCTCATCAGGGAGACGGGTACATCGGGGAGCAAGGGCAGACGACTGGGGAACAGCCGCGGCCCCAACGCCCCCCGACGACCTCGAGCCATCCGTGAAGACCGCAACACATGCAGAGTGACACGCCGCATGCTGAAGGAACGGAGACCGAAGCAAGGCAGTCAGAATCGGCCCTGCGAACGGGGCGCAACGCCCTACAGCACGCAACAGGGGTGCTCTCCCAAGGTGCAACACCCCTGAAAGAGACCTATATAACGGATGGAGGAGTGCCCATACCATCGAGGAGGGAGGTCACCGTGTCGGTGAAATACCAACCCCCATCCCAGCAGAACGCCCTCTCCACCACCTGGAACAGAAGAGAGTTGGGAAGACGGAGGATCCGGAGATAGTGCTTAGCAATGAGGAACGACCTCCGATCCCCCAAGGGAGGGATGTCGCACTCAACCTGCAGACTATCAACCGGAGAGGAGCGGAAGGCGCCAGATGACATGCGCAGTCCTCTAGAGGAGACCGGATCCAGTATCCGAAGGGCCGTACGGGAGGCGGAGCCATACACCACACTCCCATAATCTAATTTTGACTGTACCAGGGACACGTACAAACGGAGGTGTCCGCCTATCCGCGCCCCATGTAGTATGCGACAGATGTCCCAGCAAATCCAGGGTACGTCTTGCAGACTCGCGCAGCCGGCGAAGGTGGGGAACCCAGCTCAAACGGCTGTCGAAAACCATACCCAGGAAACGCACTGACTGAACGAGGGCCAGAGGCTGTCCCCCGAGTGTAAGATTAAAGGTCGGGACGGCGCCGGATCCCCTTCTCCTCGGCAGAAGGAAGGCCACACACGAAGTCTTCGGGGAAGATAGCGTAAGGCCCACCGACGACGCCCAGCGTTCAACCCGATTGACCGCGAGTTGGACTTGCCTCTCCACGAGGGGGGGACTCGTCCCCGCGGCATAGACAGATCGCCGGCATAGATGGAACATCGCACCGACGGCGGAAGGGCTCCCGGTAGCGCAGACATGACCAGATTGAAGCAGGAGACGCTCAAGACACACCCCTGGGGCACCCCCTCCTCCTGAACATACAGGTCAGATAGGGCCGCCCCATTACGGACGCGGAAAGTGCGACGGCAAAGGAAGTTACGAAGAAATGTGGGCAAAAAGCCCACAAAACCAAGAGACTTCAAACGGTCCATGACAACTCCCCGACGGGTCGTGTCATAGGCCTTTTGGACATCAAAAAAGACGGCCAGAACAAGATTCCGGCGGGAAAAGGTCTCCCGTACATCATGACCAAGGAGGAGAAGGGGGTCCAGAGTACCCCGAAATCGACGAAAGCCATACTGGGTCGGGGTTATAACCCAAGCGACTCCAGTGTAAAGGAAAGTCGGACGGCCACCATCTTTTCAAGGAGCTTGCATAAGCAGCTCGTCAAGGCAAGGCAATAGGCCGATAGCCCGCCACCTCCGCCGGATCCTTCCCCGGCTTAGGTATCGGGACCACAATCGCCTCCCTCCAACGGAAAGGGAACGACCCCTCAACCCACACCCGGTTGAAAAGATCCAGCAAGAAGTGTAGGGCCATCGGGTGCAGATTCCAAAGAAACTCATACGGAATGTCATCAGGGCCAGGGGCGGAAGAACGACGGGTTGCCAAGGCAGCCCGAAGTTCCCGCATCGTAAAGAGACGGTTATAGGGCTCGTTCCCATGGGGCGGGAACGTGACCTCCGATAAAGGACGATCCGCAGCTGAAGGCGAACGGGAAACCGCAGCAAAAGCACCGGCCAGCCGATCGGCCACAGCAGCAGGATCCGAAAGGAAGCCGTCCCCGTCCCGAAGGACAGGGCGACTAGCAGGGACCGGCTTCCCCTCGATACTACGTACCTTCCGCCACACAGCAGCAGAAGGGGTAGATGAGGAGATGCCGGACACAAAAGCACGCCAAGAGGCCAGACGGGCCAACTTGAGAGTCCGGCGGGCGAAAGCCTTCGCCCGCCGCATCTCAATCAAGTGGTCCGCGCGCCGGGTGCGGTGGAAGCGGCGCGTTGCCCTCTTCCTCTCGCACACCGCCTGGTGACATGCTGGAGTCCACCACGGGACGCTACGCGTCCGCGGGTTACCGGAAGATCGAGGAATACAGTCCTCCGCGACGCCCATCACCACCCGCTCGAAGAACTCCAAGCTCTCATCCACAGAGCCAAAGCTCAATACCGAACGGACAATGACGGAACGAGCTCTGAAAGATAGCCAGTCAGCCCTCGCAAGGCACCACCTCGGTCGAGACGAGACGCCCGTCTGCGGTCCGACCGGCTCAAGACAGACTGGGTAATGATCACTGCCATAAGAGTCCCCCAACACCTTCCACGAAAAATCGAGTAAGGCATCGAGGGACACCAAGGAGAGATCAATACAGGTAGATGAACCCGTGGGTTCGTGGAAGTAGGTAGGTTCACCGGAATTGAGGCACGCGAAGGAAAGGTCCTCCATTAAGGAGAGCAACATACCAGCAACATTAGTCGACCGGACATCTCCCCAAGCCGGGTCGCGACTGTTAAAGTCCCCGAGGAGGAGAAACGGTCGAGGTAGTTGCAACACCAACTCGCGAACCGCGTCGCGAGAAGGAGGGTCATGAGGAGGAATATAAATCGAGCAGGCAGTGTACTGGCGATCTAAAAAGAGCCGCACAGCCACAGCCTGCAAGGAAGTGCGAAGAGGCACACCTCGCGATGGTAACGAATGATGCACATCGCCGCACCCCGCCGGCGTGTGTGCTCATCCGGGGTGCAAGGGAAACCAACATAGCCAGAGAGACGAGGGAGTCCCCGCGCAGCCAGGATAGTCTCCTGGAGACAAACACAGGAAGGCCGCTCGCTCTCCAGCAGGGAGGCAAGGTTCTCCCAGTTAGCTAAAAGCCCCCTACAGTTCCAATGCAAAATGGAACTGTAAGGGGAAGTGGCATTATAAGAGGCAGAGAAAACAGAGAAATAGCCACGGACCAAGCTGAGCAGCAAACTCAACGGTCCGTAACCAGGGACGGAATCGGCTTCCCCGACTCACCCCGAACGGGGGGGTAGGGGCCACCGACCCCGCAGCTGCTTCACCCGTAGTAGAACGAGAGGTGGAGAGTGGAACAGGGATTCAGAGGGGGGCTCCCCTGGGGGGGGAGACGACGAGACGGGCCCAGCCGAAACCCCCGACTCCCACCAGAGGGGGGCCGGGGAGAACCAGATGTTCGAGGGCTCGTCAAACCAGACAAGCACTGACGGGGGGGGGGGAAGGTCCACCACAGGTGGGAGAGGTAGATCCAGGAGAGAGACCCGACCACTCGCAGCAGGAGCCGAAGGGAAAGAGACTCCATGAAGAAGGACCAGGCTCCGCTCGACCGGGTCCACCATTGGAACAGTCAGTAATCGAGGGTGTCATGGGGCGGTGGCTCCCGGTCACGGACCCTATCGCGCGCCTCCCGCGCACTAAGGAATTCGGTAGTCCTTAAGGACCGCACCTCGAATTCAAATTTGAAAACGGGCAGTCCCGAGAGGAGGAAGGGTGGGCCCCCGAGCAGTTCGAGCACCGCGGGGGGTTCGTGCACGGGGTAGGGTGCGCAGGCCCACCGCAGCGGACACATAGCTTACCCTCACGGCGGCAGGCAGAGCTAACATGGCCGAACCGGTTGCAGCCAAAGCAGCGAACCGGGTCAGGCACATATGGTCGCACCGAAAACTCTCACGACCAGCGATCACCCACGCCCCAGAACACCTGGGCCGGAGGCACAAGGGAGTCAAAGGTCAGGAGCAGACGAGCGGACGGGGTAAGAGCACCATCCCGGCGCGACGAAAAGCGGAAGACCTTCGTTACCCCCTGGGGGCAAGATCCTCCTGCAACTCGCCAACCGGGATTGACAGCAGACGGGAAGCGAAAATGGTGCCCTGATAGCTATTCAATTGCGGATGGGGAGTCACAGAAACTCTGCAACCCAAGACATCCTGCAACTGTAGAAGGGACTCAGTCACCCCCGAAGAACGGGACTTCAAAAGAAGAGACCCATCCTTCAGAGGGCGGATATCATAACGACAGGGAACCCCCACCGCCTTAAGGCGCTGAAACACCCGTTCCGAGTTGCCCGGAAGGGAGCCAGCGGAAGGGCGGAGAACAAGGAACCTGTCCACCGAACAGAAATTGACAGCCTGGATAGGTCCATGTGTAACGGTAACCGAGAGTGGGCGAGAGAACAAGGGCCGCGAAGACCCCGCCCTACGGCCACCACGAGTCCGGCCACGAGAGCCAGACGCCGCAGAGGACGAGAGGGGACCATACGGCTTGAAGGTCAATCCAGCGGAGGCAGAGGCCGCTGAACGACCAGAAGTAGTAGTCTTATCCAAATCCAAGGGCGGGCCAGAGTCGTCAACAGGAGGGGATTGAAGTTTAGAAATTGAACCCATAAACAATAGCTTTACAAAAAAGACAGCCTCGGACCCAAGGCAATGCACCATCCGCCGCTGCATCCTTCAAGGCGCAGGCCCAACGTCCAGGGTAGCCTGCCCCCCCAACCTGACTGTCGTTTTAAAAACAGCAGATTGGCACTACGGAGATTTGTCAGTTAAGGGCCAAGCAAAGACCCAATTCAGACGCAGCAGCGGTCCGGGCGCCCGTACCGTCCCCAGAGCACGGCTCAGCCACGGAGCGATGCCCCCCGGCGGGTGCACCCGATGACCCCAAGACTGCAAAATACAAACAGAGGGGTGGGGATACTACAATTAACAGAGGCACAAGACCGAGTCAAGACAAAAGAAATTCCGGGAGGGACGGAAAAAAAAGGGGGAGCAAAAAGAAATAAAAAGAAAAAAGAAAAAAAAAACGCAACTAGGTAACTCTTCGCCCACACCCCGCGAGGAGTTGAGGAAACCCCAACAACTCACGAGGTGTACGAGCCGCCTCGGCCCGGCAAGCCGGAGTACCTAATCGAGGGGGACCTTCAATATACAGTATACAGTATATATATATATGTATATATATATATATTTTTTTTTTTTTTTTTTGTATTGGGGCGTTTACCGCCACTTCCCGCTATATGGTAGCGGATATCATGGCGAGGCGGAATACGAGAAAGAGAAACGGAGACGGAGAAAAGGCACTAGAAAAGGGAGAACAGTGGACTACAGGTGAGAAGTCACCTAAAGCTCAGATAGGATGCGAGATTGGGAGGAAGAGGAAAAGACGGTCAAGCGAGAAGAGAGGGCTCTCAGCGAGCATAAGGCGTAAACGTTCGGGGAGGGGGAAATCAGAAATATATATATATGTGTGTGTGTGTGTGTGTGTGTGTGTATACACTATAACAAATGGCTGGTTATGCCTTTAGGCCAATTGGCCGCTTAAGGCAACTGGCGGATTTCTAAGCCAACTGTCAAGCATATCTCCATTAAATTAATAAATAGCGCAATCTGGCAACTCAAAAGTTACTAATATATATAACATACACATACATCTAAACAAACCATTTACGCCTTTAAAACCAAATTAAGCCAACTGGCTGAATTACACTTTTAAACCAGCTGATGCTCAGATGAAATCTTATTATGCGTGTGGTCTCCTAGGCGAGAATGCTCTCATCTTCTCTCTCTCTTAGGTTAGGTATTTTCCTTTGGGGGGGGGGGGGTGAGAACATTCCCCCTTCTCCCCCAAAGTCTCTTCTCTCTCTCTCTCTTTGGTTAGGTGGATTCCCCCAGCTTGTGGCAGCTGGGATTCCCCCCTTTTTTTGCACCCTGGGGGATGGGGATGGCATCTTTCAACAAGGGGGAAGGGGGGTTGGTGCTGGCACTCATTTGATCAACATTGCAATTGCTCTGCACTCGTCTTGTTTGCGGTCATGCTACTTGTACAATCCTTCATCTTCCATGAAGATTCACAGAGAAAAGTTCTAGAATTCAGAATTACCAGCAGTCTCTAATCAATAAACAGCCAACTACTGTTAAAATTTTAAATCCTTCAAGCCTAAGGTGGACACACAAGTATTAAATAATTTCCTAAGTAAATTTATGAAAACTTTTGCATTTTAAGATTTTTTATTTTCCTCAATTTTTTTTTGTTTTACATTATATATTGGCGTTAAACTAATTTTTTTATTTGTTAAACTTTTCCAAACGAACGGTAAACTTTTTATAACTATCCTATGCATGGTACAAAAGTTAAGGACGAATATAACTAAAGTATTTCTTTATACGAATACAGTACTCACGAGCGCCACTGTATTAGAAACCTAATGTCCACTGTCGACTGTCGTGTATATCTACCGAATGCAGAGCAATCGACAAAACCTGTCGTTTATTGACTTCTCTTATGCGACGGGAAGTAATCTGATAGCGATTCTAAAGATGTAATTGTAAGTAGATTAACCCTTAATCCCTACCCTACCCATTATAAAATTACGCTAGCAATATATGGGATACTGGAGTACACCAGTACTCCGGGTAGGGTTTAAGGGCACCCGGTAGATCAGTGGTTATAATAGCGGAGTCTGAGCGACAGGGCAACGCTGTGGCCAGTGTCATAATACCGCTACCCGTCGATCAGCGAAGTGAAGCAACCATAGGCGTATGGGATGACACTTTACTTGGGGGGGTGGCGGAAAAAATATGCCCTAAAAATTTTTAAGGTGCCCTGATTTCAGCATAAGCACTATGTGTAGCATAAAATAGCACAAAGGTTAGAGTATGAGTAACACATATTAAAGCCTTTTTTATATAAAAACATTACAATTTACTACAACATTTACTACAACATTTCTAAATGACAAGCAAAACTACGGCATTGCAGTTGACATAGAATTCAGTAAGTCCTCAACTTACGTTTTAATTATTAACTAAAAGTATAGTACCAAGTAATTAATTCACCTCGAGCAGTAAAAAAAACGGAATGTCAGGAAAAATCTGCCTTGAAAATGCTCAATTCCCTAGTCCTGGCGGGCGGCAGCCCCCATACCCCCCTGCCTCATACGCCTATGGAAGCAACATTGGGGCTGGATGAGAGACCGTACTCTGCGTCAAGATATAACAACGCGTGGTTTGGATCCCACGTAAAGTTGTAGGTCCCCTCTGTCATATGACCTTAGATATTGCGAAGGAGGTTAAACAATCCCATTTTATCTTTCCTGAACATCATTATTCTTTGGTCAACCCGATTTGCACGAATTATGCTCCTTAAATTATTCATCTCAACTGCTCTCACTTTTCAGTGAACTATCATGGCGAACAAGCGTCTCACATCCACAGGTCAACCGAATAATTTACCAGCCGAATAATTTACCAGTTCGGTAATTTACCAGTTCGGTAATTTACCAGTTCGGTAATTTACCAGTTCGGTAATTTACCCGTAGGATGGGAACCACTGCATTAATATACAATTTTTTGCCATTCACGAGATTCGAATCGACGGCAACGAAAACTAACAGAACATATACGGTTCTTTCCTTACTTGGCCACCCGTAAATATCAAAGCATTATAATATACTGGGTGTGTATTATTTTCCTCTGTATTACAATCTTATTAAACAAACATTTTTAGGTAAAAAAAAAAAATTATCATATATTTGCATTTAAAAAATTTATGTTCCGAAGAAAAAAAAACCTTTTTTCCTTTATAACATTTCGTACAAGTCGGTCATAGACAATGAATACAAAATAAGAATTTAATTTTTCTTATGCATTTAACCTTTTACCACCCAAATTTTTTGTAGGGTTAAGTTATGAATGCATATATTTGACAGGTTACAAATTCGTCCATTTGGGAAGTAAAGGGTTAATGTATGCACGATAACAAGCCGCAATAGGCATAAAAGGAGTCATTAGCTATGTCTAACAACTATTTACTCGGTTTTGTACATCGATGATATAAACTTAAGTTCTGTTTGGACAGATAAATGCCGGAGTCAAATATCTAAAATTTCATAAACTTTAAATTAAATTCTTTTAAAATCGGCGCTTTATTAACAAGTTAACAGAATATGAATTATATATACTGTATATTAGACTTTATGGTATTTAAGACTATAAGAAATAGCTTATAGGCTTAAAATAAATTCCAGTCAGAGAATTTATTGGGGGGTTTTCAGTCATGCCAACATGACGCGCCTGCGTCGAATCAGAGAAAATTTACATTTATTTCGAGTGTCTGTCGAAGCTATTCGTCATAACAAAAATGAAGAAAACTCTCTAGATGTGAACAAAAAATAGATGGGGGCGAAATGTTGCGTCACGTTCAAAATTTTTAGGAATTTTTTGAGTTAAGTATTTTTTTTTTAATGCAGGTAGGAGGGGCCAAGGGGGGGAAATGCTCCCAACCCCGGGAAGAAATCCTAAATAAAGGCCCAGAGTCTTCGACACTGAACACTGTTTAAAAGATTGGAAGTCATAGACGGGGAAAGACGGACTGAGGAAGGTTGTTCCAGAGTTGACCGGTTGAGTAGATGAAAGATTGAGAATAGTGATTGACCGTTGCGTTGGAAAGTTGTACAAGAAAGGGACGAGTGTGTGTTTGGAACCGCTCCGGATGTAAATTAAATGAAACAAATTCCATCAAAACCGACACAATTTCCGCAATCTCTGTACTTCAAAATTAATACTGAGCCAGTCGCACAACTCACCCTTAGTTTTTGTACAAGGACTACTGCCCCACGCATAAAAAGTTCTCAACATTTAACAACTTACCACTTAATCTATACATTCTTAACACCTGACACAAAGCAGAGCTATTTACTTTACCAAACACATTCTCCAAATTCATGATCAACTCGCTCACTGCAAACATGTTCAACACATCCTCTGCCTTCTCTAAAGCTGCCTTGTTCACCTCCGATCAAAAATCGCAGAAATTTGTTAATTTTATCTTCAAGTTTAATAATATGACTATAAGCATCCACATCAAGCTTCAACTTCGTTTATGCAATTTTGTTTGTCACCTTAGGAAGACAACAAAACTTACCTCGGAATGTCACAAAATTCGGTCCTCCCACCAGCCACGTAACACCAGGGCAAGTCATCCCCGTCTGGATTGGAGCAATAGTTTTCCTTCAACGTCTTCAGCTGCGACAATCCTCTGAAGCTGCCCCTTCGACTTCGCCACGTCAGACAAGGCAATCCACTCTCTGTAGTGTTAGCAGTTCCATCGTAATTCTCGCCTCTCCCGAGTATACAACCTTTTTGGAGAACAAAAAATGTGTAACTGCTTCAGTAATAATAATAATAATGATAATCTTTGGGGTTCTTTAACATACTTCATAACGGAGAGTCATACTTAGGAGGGGACCTACATCTTTACGTGGAATCTGAACCCCTACCCGACCAAGGGCCCTAAAAACACGTCAATCGTTAATATCAGAATCCGACCCAGATCTCGAACTCAGGACCTTCATGATAAACCTGGCCATCGACCATGAGAATACCGTGGCGGGTTGACAGCTTCAATCTTTAATACATTTTTCGAAAGGGCGTGTTGGGTTTGTAAAAATGAGGAATTTAAATAAACTAATGAAAATTAACATAAGGTAAACTTTGAAAGAAATTCGGGATGATTTAGTCAATCTTGATTCATGACGTCACGCTAAACGATTAATTCTAATTATAAATACTCATTATTAACCCTTTCACTTCGGGCATAGCTTTGAAGCGAATTATATGAATTTGAATTATAATACATACATCCACCCCCATTTTCAACCCGAGGGTGGAAAGAAAGGGATACCCTTGGTTTATAAACTACACCCGGAGTTCAGGAAAGATTAGGAGTTGGTTTATTTACCACACCCGGATCTGAGCACAAATTGGAAGCGTAGTTTATATGCCACATCCGGAGCGAAAGGGTTAAAGTAATCGATCCAATTAGGTAAATTGATAATTTGAAACAAGTATAATTATAAATTTTAGAATAGAAATTTAAGATTTTTTTTCCCAGGTTATGAATATGCGTGATGAGGTGCAATAAGCAAATATGAGTGGTGTGTCATGACTCATGACAACTTGGAAGAAATATTCTCCAGACTACTAGAAATAAAAGGAGTGCAACGCGCAAAAAGAGAGCATTCGGGATGATTCGATTTATGGAAAAAATTAGCCTTCGCTTTCTGATTCACATCGATTTCGTTCTTATTATTTATCGCCCTTTGGACGAGAGGGCTGAACCAACACGCAACTCCTTTAATTATTATATTGCCCTTCGAGTTTTGAGACTCGAAACCTCAGGCCTCCGAGACCTTCACATCCTGTTCCTTAATTATCATTATTAATTGCGTAATATTATGCAGTTTTAATTATTATTATGTCAAAATAAAAAGTAAAATTATGAACTTCGTTCAATTTGATTTCATGACTTGTTTTTCCACATTTCTTTACGTTGTCGATTTAAACGTACACCTTGAATTAACTAACCAACCTCGGATCTTACTTAGGTGCTGCTTCGTTCCCACCGATCCGACCGAAATAAAAATAAGGTTACGTTAATTCAAATAATTACTAAAAATCCCTAAAGATATTACTTAACCCTTTAACGATGGATGGTACCTTAAGGTCCACCAGAAATAATAATATAAATTGTACTACAATGCCTCGTTTCTATAAATGTTTCTACGTCTTTATATATAGATGTCATTTAGTTGTCGGGAAAGGAACCCAAAATGTGTATCATTTCAGTGACTAGTTACTAAAATATTTAGTTTTAAATAACAATAAAACCTATACGTTCTGGTAACAAGAGTGGCCGCATATGCTGTGGACTCGTCCGTAAAGGGTTAAAGCGTTATTTAAATCTTGGGTGTTTTCTATTCGGCGAAAGAAATTCTGAAGTTCAGCAAAAAAAAGTTTGAGTCTTCACGAAAAGAACGCTTTTGCTAACTTTCCTCCAAACTTTCGTTAGCTGATGATATGTAAACAAACAAAATGGTGTATGGAAACTAACATTCGTTCATATTTAAATGTATGCACGCATAGAGTATGGGCCGGAGGGACTGGAGGGCTGCAACACTGAAATTTATATCCAAAATACATTTTTCTAATGTATTTTGGCGTGTTCTGTTCAAATATGACCTTCATATCTTGCGCAAATGAACCAAAACGAAGTTATGAAACGAAAGTTTTCCTGTTTTGGTTCATTTTCGCTAGAAATGAAGGTCATATATGAACCAAACACACCAAAATACACTAGAAAAATGTATTTGGGATATTAACAAAAACCAAACGGGCTAGGTCAACTGTATGCCCTTGACAATTGGTTAGGTTACGTCGTAATATTTTTTTTAAAACTAACGAAAATAACAACTTAATCTAACCAATTGTCAAGGGCATGAAGTTGACCTAACCGGGTATTCAATTAACCTAACCGGGCATGGGTACCCCATAATGAATTCAGGACCCAGAAAGGTAAGTAATAAACCTAACCTAAGCCTAGATGACGTCCCACTCGGACTGGGAGCTCCCGCCACAAACAAACATCCTAAAACGACTGTTGAATTCAAATTTCAGCCGCCGGACCTGCGTGGGAGTATCACATGACAATGACGTTTATGCATGCCGTGCTCTGATTCGCCAATGTAGGTATATCGTCATACGGAACCTATAATTTTTCTACTATTTATAACTTTCTTAATAAGCATTTGCGCAAGATACGGATTGCAGATTCGAACAAAACAGAGTAAAATACCTTAAGAAATTATGGTTACGCTTTCAAGGTCACTGTTGGTGAAACATTCAATAATAACCATTGAAGGCCCTTGACGATTGGTTTGGTGAAGTCGTGATATTTTCGTTAGTTTTAATAAAAATATCACGACTTAACCTAACCAATTGTCAAGGGCGTACAGTTGACCTAACCGGGCATTCAATAATTTTACTGTAGGTTTCGATATATATATATATATTATATATATATATATATAGTGTGTGTGTATATATATGTGCGGAACGCTCTTCTACACAAGCGTCGTTCTTTACATTAATTATACTGTGTGTTGTTTGCAGTTAAAATGTATATATGTACGGCTGAGGTGCCGCCCCCTCGGGGCATTTGATTCCGCTCGTATGTAGGAGAATTACGAGTACTGACTAATCGGGGTCCTTGGTGCAGTGGTTAGCATATCCAACCGGCAATTGGATGATCCCGGATTCGATTCCTGGGAGGTACCTCATTTTTCATTTGCTCGTTCTCCCTCCTATCTTGTGCGGAACGCTCTTCTACACAAGTGTCGTTCTTTACATTAATTATACTGTATGTTGTTTGCAGTTAAAATGTGTGTGTGTGTATATATATATATATATATATATATATATATATGTGTGTGTGTGTGTGTGTGGAAAAGTGTTTCCACAAGAAAATAAATTTATGTTAAAATTTAAAGATATCATTCTGTTTGTATAAATTAAAATATTAATCCTTTAAAAGATATTATTCTATCCATATAAATTAAAATATGGTTCTGTTAAATTTTTAATATTGTATAAAGTGTCTCAATGCCCGTGGAAAGCTTGGCATCTTTTTCTTAACCCTAACGAAAACAGTGTTGTCACGTCTATAATCTTAAACAGAGATTCCTAAATTCTAAATGTTCTTTTCAATTATTATAAATCACATAAAAGAGTTAAGTGTAAAACTACAATTATATAAATTCTTTTGCTAATATCACTATTTGAGTAGGATTTTGCAAGTTTAATAATCTTTTGTAACACGTGGCACCATGGGGGTTTCTGCAGGACAAAAGGAAACGCCTTGAGAAAGTCTCGCCTCGGCCTTCAGGGAGTGTGTGTTTTGCCCTTGGGCCAGCCGGTTCGGCTGGGCCTCGTAGCTTTTTGATGTATTTTTTCGTTAACTCTCTAAACAAGCGTTGTGTTAAGGATATGATTCTCTAATTACTATGTAGTGTAAAAGAAGTCTAGTATTTTAAAAGTGTTTCCGAACCTTGGAAATAAAGGCTACAAAAGAAAAACTCGTAATTTATATCCTTCCAAGAAAAAGCATTCCCGTCTCTCTCAACGGACCAAGAGAGAAGACGCCATTGAAGAAAGGGTAGGAAGGGTTGTTCCGAAATATCGCAGTCAGATTAATTAAACGGTATAAACTTCCTTGTTGGTGCGAGGAAGCGACATACTGAGAATACCTTAAGGGATATCGTCATATCCGACATATATATAAAACTTTAAAAATATTAATTTCTCTCATTCCAAAGGTGCCCATAGAACGGGAAAGGTTCGTATGTTTTAATGATTTTTATGGTTAGCACTGTAAATAATTTAGTATTTTAAATTTTTTTTGATGAATGGATACATTTATATTTTTCTATCTTTTGTTTGAAACTGATTTGTGCATAAAGTTTCTTTATATTTCAAAATGTTTATTTTTTTATCTTTCACGCTTTTTCATTCATCATAAGTACTTCAGTTATGCAAAGAAAGGCAATGGATTGGGCTGAAATCACCCGTATTCATAATGTTATCGAATGCAAAAAAAATTATTCAACAACCTGGCCCGAGGTTACAGTCTGTGTTTGTAAACAAAAAATTTGCTAAACTTTAGTCATATGCCTGAGATGATTACGGAAATTCTAAAAAGTTTAGACAAAAAAGTTCAAACAATTTCTGACGTTTGATGATGAATAGAACGCGATATTTCTACTAAAGTTTAGAATATTCTAAAAATTCAGTAACTTTTTGCCGAATACGCCTTTATATACTCGACCTGTCCGTAAAATTTGTAGGAATAGGCTAAGATGTTATTTAGCTTACCTTATTCGAATTAAAGATGAAAATATACAGTATCTAATTCCATCTTGTGGATGTAAATATGGAGCATCTAATTGCAAGGTTATCTCAGCACAACGCCGTCAATGACCTCGACGTTGTGACGGTATAGAGGTATCTCAATTAACCTCAGCACAACGCGATGTTTCTTTTCCCGATGTAGATGGACCAGGAGAGAGAACGTACGGCTGTTTTGAGATACTAGGATCCTTACGACACAATCTAGCTAAGCTAAATATGTTCAACCAAGAATCAAATTTAAAAAAAGACTAACCAGGTGTTACTACAGCTAGTTTACACGTTGATATATGGACACACATTTAGGAATAAAGATGGCGCCTGAGTGGCTAATGCCAACTAGGCCTATAGGCCTGTACGATTGATTGTAAAACAGTTAGTGTTTACCTAAACGATTCAGTTTATGTAACTGTAAAGCTCTTTACTTTTAAAGTTTTGCTTTACGTTGATGTTAATATATGTTAAAACGATTATTACGTTAACGGAAATAGCCCGTGAAACAGAATGAACGTTGAACAAAACGAATTTATTGTACAAATGTTTGAATGACAAGTGACGACTCTTTTTGCTAGTATATGGCAGATCATCTTACTGTCTTGCGCCTGGCTACAGAACGCGTCTCAATAATTTTCTCCACTTAATGTTTTTAAATCTTTTCCATACTTTACATTTGGAGTCGTATTCGAATTATTCATAACTCGAAAATTTATTTTTTACTGTCGTTAACCCTATAATTTTCTCATAGAAAACGAGTGAAACAGTCACACCACAAGGAAGTTAGAATTAAAAATGGCGCCGAACGCTTGTTTACATGGCCTACAACCTCCCTGATGTCATGTGCAATTAATGCGCTGAGCAAAGTAGTCCCGTCTCGGTTCGCTCGTAACTACGACCGAATAAATAAAAACACAATAAATAAAACACAAGGTAGTGTTCAATCGCTTCGTATGATGACATCCTTAACACTGGTCAGTATTCATGTGTTATTTTCATGAAATTTATATACACTGTATATACATATGTATAATCAGCTTTATTTTTAGTGACTGAAATATTTTTTATCATATTTATTTGGTTGTAATTCAGGGGTCCCCAACCTTTTTTTTTCGGTTGCTGCCCCTCGATGGCTTTGGCAAGTGCCCCGTACCACCCCCGTAGTCAAAATTGCTCAAAAGACGGTGTGTAACCGCTACACAGTCTTTTGAGAGTACTTTTCCATGTGAAAGTTAATCCCAAAGCAGGATGCCGCGTACCCCCATTTGGGAACCCCTAGATTATATAGTGATGTGTAGGTCTAGCCTTGCTGTGATACTCATACAGTGAATTTCATTTGTACCATTATTCGGATTCACTTGTTACCCCGAAATCCGGAACTTCACAAGCGAAAGTATGATAAACATTCTAAAAATTTTTAGGAGTATCTTCGTGTTAACTTTGCGGATCATGTCTGTGCAAAGGATATATATATATATATATATATATAATATATAATTATATATATATATATATATATATATAATATAATATATATATATATACATATATATACAGTATATACATATACATATATATATATATATATATCCTTTGCACAGACGTGATCCGATATATCAACGGTGGCCAAACCCCGGCTCGCGAGACAATTTTGGTTTTTATTGTATTATCATAAAAGACAAAATTCATAATACAAATATAATTTTTTTTTCACATAATAAAAAAAAATATATAAAAAACAAGGAAAAATTGAATTGACAATAAAATGCGTCATGCGTACGACAATTTCTTTTGCGCGACAGGCACTAAGCGGGATAATTACATAATTAACACCAATCGCCACTCACCAGTGTCCAGTACCCCTCGAGCTACCCTGCGGGTTGCGTGTAGTAACGAGTGAGTGTGTTTTAAAATTGGCTTCTTAGATCAAATAGTGGCTACTTTTCTCAGCTATACAAGTGAAAGTTATACAACCCTTTAGTTGATTAAAATGACTGAGCAGACAAAGTGTAAGAAACGGAAATATGAAGAAAATAGAGTTTCTAAACAGGAGTGGGAGGAGAGCTTTGCCTTTACTGTTAAGGGTGGGAAGCCTGTGTACCTTATCTGCCACGTGGCACTCAATTGCTTTAAAGCCAGTAACTTAAAGCGTCATCATGAAACTAACCATAAAAATTTTATTACGGAATTTCCTCCCAAATCAGAATTGCGGAACACTAAGTTAACAATATTGAAATCTAGCCTAGTTGCCTAACAAACTGTACTTTCATTATTGTGTAAGACAGCTGACTTAACTACTGAAACTAGTTTTGTTATGGCATGGAATATTGCTCGTGCTCAATTTCCTTACAGTAGTGGAGACTTTGTGAGGAAGAATATTGCCGATGTTACTGCAGTTCTCGCTCCAGATAACACAGCTTCGAGAACAAATAGCAAGTATTTCTATTTCCCGCCACACTACTGAGAGACGTATTTCCCAGATCAGTGCTGAAATTACATGCTCGTTGCAGAGTGATTTGAAGAATTCTGTTGCATTCAGTTTGGCTCTCGATGAATCCACAGATATTAAAGATAACCCTCAACTAGCGATATTTGTTCGTTCTGTTACTGGCGATGGAAATGTGAAAGAACTCTTGGACTTAATGACCCTAAGAGAAACCACCAGAGGGGTTGACATAAAGAACGCACTTGACGAGGTATTATCAAATGCTCAAGTACCATTGAATAAACTTGTCAGTGTCGCAACAGATGGAACACCAGCTATGGTATTACAAAATGTAGGCCTAGTTGGGTTCTTGACACGCGATCCCAAGTATCCTGTGTGTCTCTTTATTCACTATCATTCACAGTGGTCATTTGGTAAGCAAGTACTTTAGCTATGACAGTGTTATGAAATGTGTTCTAGAAATTGTGATAGGATAATAAAAACCCACTCTGTATCCATCCGAAGAGGATGCCAGTGGGCATCGAAACTGTTGTGGAAATAAACTATTAGAGTGGGTTTTTATTATCATATTTTGACCTTCACTTAGAAAAAAGTGAAGTTTTTTGTATTTATTAGAAATTGTGAATTTCATTCGTTCAAATGCAAAAACGCACCGAGCTGGATCTTCAAGATAAGCCAGATGACCTTTCAATCTACTGTATTGTAGGGTGGTTATCAACTAGTAATTGTTAGAAAATCTAGAAGAGGAAGAACCATTGTTGTCCCAAGGCGATATGATGACTAAGCTGATTGATGCAGCATTGCTTGTATATATTAAGTTAAGGTGTATATATATCCATCTCATAATTGTAAGGTTAGTGAAAAATTCACTTAATTTAGAGCTAGCATTTTTGGGCTCTTGTGGCATCATGTTGGGGCGCTGCGCGTCCTTTCTACTCGTTTGTGGAAGTCGTACTTACAGGGTGTGGTCTTATAGAGAGCTCTCTTGCAATTCAGTTTGGTTGTTTAGATACAAGATTGTTGCATCGTGCAATAGTCCAGGTTGTGTTGTTGTTGCAAGGTTGAGAAAGAAGACCATAAATAGTGCCCCTTTTGTTTTTATCTTAAATTCATGCAACTGAGGCCTAAGGTAGGCCCACATCGAGTCAGCAACCCTGAGGTAGGACCTAATAGGATCTCAAGTCCGTAAGTTTTTAATTTTAGCCTAACTTGGGCTGTAGGTCGAACTGGCCCTTTAGAACTTGGCCGTTCACGGCTCAGCTGGGATTTTGAACCCAACAAATAAATAACATTAATCTCCTGAATAGGTTTGTTGCACTGTTGGAGCCTATCATTGATTTCTTGAAAGAAAAGGGAAAGTCATACCCACAACTAGAAGATCACGAATGGGTGCAGTATCTGATGTTTTTTACTGATGTAATACACCTTCAAAATCTAAATTTGGCACTTCAGGGAAAGGATAAGGTCATTTCTGACCTTACACAGACAGTTTTCAGTTCCAGAATAAAATAAAGCTCTTCCAAAAAGATCTAGTAACAAAAAAATTTGACCACTTTCCCCACCTGAAAAACCGAGCACACACTTTTCCTGATATTGAAATAAAAGCTAGTAAATTGGAGGAATACAAAGGTAAATTACAAGGACTAATTGATGATTTTCAGTTCAGGTTTGATGAACTAAAGAAGCTAAAACCATGCTTCGAATTTCTTGTAAATCTTTTCCTGATTGATGTCGTCAACGATGGCTGTCCTGTTACCACACCTTTTGTTACGGAAGCTGCTTCAATACAAACAGAACTTTTGGAGCTACAGGAGGACGTGGGTTTAAAGTTGATACATAAAAACTTATCTGCAGTTGAGTTTTGGAAGCAAGTACCAGAGACAAAGTATCCTCACCTCAGGAAAACCAGTTTCCGACTTATCTCAGTTTTTGGGACAACTTATTGCTGTGAAGCACTCTTCTCGGTAATGAAGTTTGTAAAGTCAAAACATCGTGCTGCCCTCACTAACGAACACCTGACTGAGCTTCTTCATACCGCCTTAACATCACATCGGCCAGACTTTAAAGCATTAACATCCAAAATGAAGACCCAAACTAAGCCTTCTACAAGCAGTAATTAAACAATTTAATAATGTGAGTATAACTATATGTATATGTTTTTAATAATTAAATTCTTTTTAAAATATTTTGCGGCTCTCGTACATCTGAAAAACGTCGTATGTGACTCTTGGGTTCAGGAAACTTGGCCACCCCTATTATATATATTAGGGGCACTCAATATATTTTGCCCCACCCTTTTTTCATAGCTAAATAATAGGCCATGGGGCTGAAATGTCTTTTGGGCCGTAAGTTTGAACTTTCTGCGCTTCACATAACCGAAATTTTCCAGTTTGAACCTCCCCTCCTTGTATAAAACCACTTCTAAACGCCCTTATATAAAACCGATGGTTAACGCAGTTTCGAAAATGGCGTCTGACAGTGATGTGCGTCGTAAACAGAGAGCTGTTATCGAATTCTTAACCGCAGAGAAGGAAACAGTTGGAAATATTCACAAACTTCTACAAAACGTTTACGTAGATGCTGTTGTTGATCGAAGCACAGTTGGACGTTGGTCTAAACGTGCGAGATCATCGGAGAGAGGTAGAGCCAACCTCGATGATGAGCCACGCAACGGTCGCCCGGCATCGGCTGTGACATCTCTCACTGTGCAACATGCTAACAGCATCATTCGATCAAATCGGCGCGTCACATACAAGGAGCTATCACAAGAGCTAGGAATTAGTGAAGGAAGTGTGAATACGATAATTCAGCAACTGGGATACTCAAAAACGTGTTCACAGTTTGTTCCTCGCAAACTGACTGAAGATCACAAAGCCCAAAGAAAGGAAATTGCTTCCGAGTCATTGGTTCGATACGAGACAGAAGGGGATGACTTCCTTTCATGAATTGTGACGGGATGAGACTTGGGTACATCACTTTGAACCTGAAACAAAACGCTAATGCATGGAGTGGCATCACGCAGACTCCCCACGCAAGAAAAGGTTCAAAATGGCTCCCTCTGCGGGAAAGGTTATGGCCACCATCTTCTGGGACATGAAAGGAGTGATTCTGGTGGACATTATGAAGGACAAACAATCAACTCAGAGGCATATATTGCTACCCTACAGACTCCACAGACGTATAAAGCGAGTTCGACCGGAGAGAAAACTGGAAGACGTCGTTTTGCACGATAACGCAAGACCACACAACAGTTTGCAAACAAGAGAGGCCATCACAAAAATGCGCTTGACTGTTACCCCACCCTCCATACAGCCCAGATCTGGCACCTTCAGACTTTCATTTGTTTGGGCCAATGAAGGATATTATTCGTGGAAGAAAATTTCAGAGTGACGATGAGGTTGTTGAGGAAGTTAAGAGGTGGCTCCAACGGAACCCAGCGGACTTTTACCAGCAAGGAATAAAGGCCCTTGTTTCGAGGTGGAGGAAAGCCGTAGAAAAGGATGGAAACTATGTGGAAAAATAAAAACTTGTAAAAAAGGTATGTAACTACTTGTGCACAAAATTTTTGGAACTTACAAGGAAACTTGGAAAGAAAAAAAAAGATGGGGCAAAATATATTGAGTGGCCCTCGTATATATATTAAGGTGGCCCAAAAACATAAGGTAAAACTAAATATCAGATATACAGGGTGTCCATAAATGATTACCCTGATTAAAGCATGCTATAACTTTTAAATAAACACTCGTATTCAAACACAGTTTTAATCATAAGTAGATAAGCGTACATAGTTACATACATAGTTAATGAACTTAATAAGGTTCCACATGTGCACCCCAAGTGGCACGTAAAATATCTAAACGGTATTCACACTCACGCCACACATTGGGCGCATGTTGTTCGTGAAACTCTCGACGCAACATTTCCAAATTGATGGATTGGCAGGGACGGGCCAATCCCATGGCCCCCAAGATCACCAGACATTACCCCGCTGGATTTCTTTCTCTGGGGGCCATGTTAAAGATTTGGTTTATGCAACAGTTGTTCCAGATATCAGGACATTGCGAGAACGCATTACGGATGCAATTGCAACAGTTAACCCACAAATGTTGGAAAATGTGTGGCGTGAGTGTGAATACCGTTTAGACATTTCACGTGCCACTAGGAGTGCACATGTGGAAGCTTATTAAGTTTATTAACTACGTATCAAAACTTTGTATGTTTATCTACTTATGATTAAAACTGTGTTTGAATACGAGTGTTTATTTAAAAGTTATAGCATGCTTTAATCAGGGTAATCATTTATGGACACCCTGTATATCTCTCCACATGGTTATTTCCGTTTCATTTGACTAAAGAACTCTCCATGCCAAAAATTAGGCAGATAGAAGTATATTTAGAGGTCGCTCACTTTATGCTACTTTTTGGTATAGCCCTGAAATCTCTGTTATGTAGAGGATAGGTGCTAGTGTAAATTATTACATACATAAATCGGTTTGTTTATACTACGTTTTGCATTTATTGTCATTAATGAAAAATACTCTACTTCCTGAGTTGTGGATTAAATTAGTGCGCCTATTAGAACGCGTGGACTCTAGCGAAAACATGATTAAACGAATAAACGTGTTTACTCCCGTGAACGGTTCGCCTCTACCCACCCAACTCCGTCAGCTGTCCCCATTGCTTCACTTCTTTCGTGTTTTTCATAGTGTGAGTATCGTCAGACAGTTCCTGTGTATAATAGGTGAATTCATGTTGCACCTTGCATGTCGTACAGTGCTTACAAGAAGTCTCGCGCCTCTGTCTCGTCCCAAGCTAGTCTGTTAGATATAAAATGGGCGGTCCTTATGGCAGCGGAGGTGTGTTCGGATTGGTGCACATAATTGCTCTAACCCCCATCAATGACGCTCACATTATCATTGTGTTGATCACTCTATCTATTTATATATAGAGACATACTGTATATAGATATATATAGAGTATGCAGGGGATAACGTGTCTCAGTCCCAGCTATGGTAGTTGTCTTACAATTAACAGTTCCAAGTGCAAGTTACGTTAACACTTCCACATAAACTACCCTGGACTAAAATAACATACGTGAAGCCCTTACCCACAAACCATTTAAAAGGTATGATTTAAAAGCTCTCTCTCTCTCTCTCTCTCTCTCTCTCTCTCTCTCTCTCTCTCTCTCTGATCACACCGCAAGGCAATGTATCCATATAACGTTAATAATAACCGAAACTCGAGAAAATATACTCTCTGCCTTCCGCTCTACTCCAAATCCTTTTCTCTTAGTGACCTCTTAATACAAACTAATCTATCATATTTTGCGACTTTTTAACTCTGGTAGGATTCAATTCCATTCCTATAGTGTAAGAGATACTTAAATTCATGTGTGTATTATGCCATATGATGTGCGTAATAAATAATCATTTTTAAATAGTTGGAGCGTTCAAGGTCATCTGTAATAATCTATAGCTATAGACTACCTCTCAAGCCCACTCTCAACACTTAGATTCCCCTAAGACACAGGCGTCTTCAAGTAACATGAATGCGTAGATATCTAAGGTGTTAGATTCCATATTATATAATTTATGTGCTAGGTTTAAGAACGCTGGCATTGAAGGATGGAAGGAAGGGACAGTAAAAGCGATAATAGGTTTAATGAAGGAAGTGGAATGAGGATGGAGGTAAGCGTTGCTATGTCGAAGGAAACGAGGTTGGGTGGGGAATTACGAAGGGAGGAGGAAATGCTAAACACAAGCTCAAATATTTATTTGAATGCCCTAGACCTAGAAAGACAGAGCAAAATACCTTAAACTAACAATGAATTGACAGAAAGAGAAGAATCTGGTCTTAGACGCACTGATAGGTTTAACGTATGTGGCTAGAGGCCGCCACTCAGAATTACCACTACTACCTAAGTCATAATAAGGTTATTTACTATGACAGAGTAGTCATGAGTAGTTATGGAAATAAAATATGATTACAGTATACTGTTGATGGCTGACTATACTCAGTTGGGATATAAACTATTGCTGATAATCTTTGGATCCTTGGCTTTTAAGACGAATTTTTTATGCATATGTTCAACAAAATAGGAAATTGGCTGATTATTATTACCATTCGAAGGGTTGGTACCCTTCACAACCGAAATCAATTTCAGAAGGGGTGCATGGTATCCTCATTTCCTTTATCGTCCCAGCACGCTTCACATAAGCCATTTACACAAAGATGGAAAGGCCGTCTGTGCACCACGAGACGACCCAGGCAATGCGGGGAGCAATGGTGACATTGCATGAATATGGTGTGCCAATAAGAGAAATATCAAGACGACTAGACTAGACGTTCATCGAAGCACTGTGGAACGGTGGATTCATCGGTATGAAGCAGAAAACTCAATCGCTACTTTGCCGAGGTCTGGTCCTCCGCATTCAACATCTCAAGAGGAAGATGCTGCGATTGTTAATCATGCCAGAGAGCATCCGTTTATTCCAGCGACGCATATTTACAGACACCTGAACCTTCGTTGTAGCGCAAATACAGTGAACAACAGACTTCACGAGGCAGGGTATTTTTCTCGCCGTCCAGCTATAAAACCTGCATTGACGATTAAGCATAAAGAGGCGCGGATGGGATTTGCCTTGCAATACTTGCCGCAGGAGGAAGAATTCTGGAGAAAAGTTGTGTACTGTGACGAAAAAACATTTTCAACAGATAGTCATGGTTCCCTGCATTGTTGGAGGCAGCGCGGAAAACGCTATGAAGAAGGAAATGCTTTCCCGAGCAAACGTAGTGGTCACATCAATCTCGGTGTGTGGGGCTGGATGTCTGGCTATGGTGTCGGAGAATTGACTCAAGTAGATGGACGCTTTACTGGACAGCAATATTGCCAGATACTGGAAGAGGTGCTGCTACTCAGTGTTCGTGCGTATCTGGTTCCAGCACCGGAACCATTTTACTTAATGGAAGATAACAGTCCCATTCATAGGAGTAACGTTGTGAGAGTGTGGTACGAAGATCACCCAGAGATTATTAATCTAATTCTGCCACCACATTCTCCTGATTTGAATCCGATTGAAAACCTTTGGGCAATAATGATTAACGAATGGGAGCAACGCAATGAAAGAACATTTGAAGCACTTTTAGCTCACACGAGGAATAGTTGGGAGAGCTTACGCCGAACACCAAACATTTCCTACAATCTGGCCTCTTCTATGCCGCAACGATTGCAAGAAATTATTGATGCTGGAGGAAGCTATACGAAATACTGATGTTAAAGCCATGACGTAAATGTGTATCGAATATATATTTATGTTAATATAGAATTTTATTATATTTTTATGTTTGACATCTATAAAAGTATATATTGTGACCATGAAAGAACTTTACTTATCCTTAGTTAGAATCTTTTCTTGCAATGTCTACGCTCGTGGAGATGATAATATATGCATTGTTGAAACAAACTATGAGAAGGTAATAGTTTCAGGAAAAAAATAAAAACTGGCAACATCGAGGTCATCACATGTTTATGGGAATTGTCATACGATATGCTACCAATAAACTCTTATATACTACTATATACAGTATACTATATTACGTAATAATTACGATGAACAAATCAAATGCAAATTTCTCTGATTCACGGCCCACCAGTCTTGCTTTACAGTAGACTAATGACTTTCATAAGATGGAATAGGTTTAACATAGTTCGTTTCATAGGTTACCACTTAAAACAATGGATAAACTATCTATTAGTGAGACGACCGTGACTTCCTCGAAATGCGAGCGCGTGAGAGGTTCACTGAGGAATTTGGTCATTAGATTCTTCACGTAGGATATATATCACAAACAACAATATTGACAACAATTCCCAACAATTACTTAATATCAATAATTGCATTTGAGAAAATAATTTAGACCTGCGGCAAAATAATTTAGGTATCATGCCATGATTTGGGATATTTGTCGAATTAGTCGTTCTCTATAGTATACAGTATATATTGAGACGGTATAATGTAATGCCCAGCTAATATTATGATGACTAGGATTGCTCCATAACCATCCCAACATCCCGAAACTTGCTCCATTCTGCTTCTTAATCATTTGTATTTTAAACACTAAAATGTAGCAGAAGTGACGTAATAATGGACGTCATTGATTGTGTTAGAGCAGTTATGTGCACCAATCCGAACACACCTCCGCTGCCATAAGGACCGCCCATTTTATACCTAACAGACTAGCTTGGGACGAGACAGAAGCGTGAGACTTCTTGTAAGCACTGTACATACTATAATTAGTTACTGTATTTTTCAGGTCAAGAGTAGTGTTAATTCATATGCGAAACACCTGAAAAAATCAGAACGAAAAGGCGATAAAAGAAAACAGGAGCTTTAGCCTACTTGAATTATATATATATATATATAATATATATATATATATATATATACACACAGTACACCCACAGCTTTGTCCGGAGCTCAATGGCGTGTCCTCCTGCTGTGAATGGGGAAATGCATCTTTCTCTAATGTAAGAGTTTCTTTGCCCTCGCGGACCAGAGGACCCTTATAGGTGGTCGCTAAACGCCGTCGTGTTTTCACCCGAGGAAAGTTTCATAATGCACGAACCCAAACTTAAAAATATATATATATATATATATTTCAACTGCAAAGAACACGCAGTATAAATAACGTAAAGAACGACGCTTGTACAGGAGAACATTCCGCGCAAGATGAGAAGAGAGAACGAACAAATGAAAAAAAAAATTTCATTTGTTCGTTCTCTCTTCTCATCTTGCGCGGAATGTTCTCCTATACAAGCGTCGTTCTTTACGTTATATATATATATATATATATATATATATATATATATTCCCCCGCCTGTGGCCACCTTGTCGTGGTGGGTGGGCTCCCGTATTGACCCAGTGGGCTACGTTGGCGGGGGCTTAGCCCCCGGAAGGGTCGCCCATGCCGCACAGGTTACTGGGGATACCGGGCTAAGAGCCACTAACGTCTTTGGCTCCCAGTAGGGGTCTCCAGAGCTGTTCTCCAGAGGTGACGCCCTTAGGGCGTCACTGTGCTGGATGTTTGGGTGTCCGGGGCGGTGGGATTGGGGGCTGGGGTCTTTGCGTCGCTTGGTAGCAAACTTTCGCATCACGGGGCCCCATTTTTATATCAACAGTGTCCCCTGGGGACGAGGTACCCCGCCCCCTGCGGTTTGCGCTCGGCCCCCCTTCCTCACCGATATGCAGTTTCTCACGTCTCCTGGGTCCTTTTTCCCTAACTATTATCATATGGATACTTCTACTTGTCCTAGAACTCGGACGGTGGGCGACCAAGCCCCCCCCCCTGAGTCCTCTACCACTGGAAGAACACGTCTTGAGGGGGTCGCCCCTGCTCAGGCGGCGGAACACACACACTTCCGTTAACGACCTCAGCCTGTACCTTGACCATGCCTTTGCATACACATCCTCTGGAGCAGGGGTCCCCCCCCCAAGCAGCCTTCGTGCAAATCAAGCCCCACCAAAGACTTGCCCCCAAAATCAGGCCTCTTGTTTTCCCCGTATGCCCCCCTCGCCAGCCGTCGACCCGTCTCCCCACGGAGAGAGCCCCGCGGCGGACGGGGAAGTCGGCGCTCACGTCCGTCCTATAGACCGTTGGATGTCCCAGTCCACCTCGAATCTACAGCTTCCATATCCCTCCCCAGCATCCACAAATTCCTAGTGATCCGGCCTACCTCTGGATCCCTCCCAACCAACTCCGAACGGACGTTTCAAGCAATTCGAGCGCGCAGCGACTCCAGTCGCTACGATGTACGACCACAGAGGGATGGTTCCCTCCTTATAAAACACTTTCAGCTGCGGAGACGAAAGCCCTACTCTCCCTCACTGAGGTCCTTGGATCCTCGGTGTCCGTCTCCCCTCACCCTCGTCTGAACCAGAGTCAGGGCACTATTTACGCCACCCGCCTATTGTCGATCCCAGTGAACGAGCTCCAAGAGGATCTGGCACCCCAGGGTATCACAAAGATTTATCGCTTCACATCTCGACAGGGGGGGCACCTCCTCCCCCATCCAGCGCCTGCTTCTCACCTTTAACACCTTAGTCCCTCCCGGCCGCATTGTGTGGGGCATGGGAGACCGCGCGTCATGCGAATTCTCTGTACGCCCATATGCTCCCGACCGGGTACTTCAAGTGCAACAAGTTCGGGCACGTCAGTTCAACCTGCCGACGACCTCACCAACTATGCGTTCGCTGCGGAGGAATTGCTCACCCAGACAAGTGTCCCAACCCGCCTCAGTGCTCCAACTGCCGCGGTGCACACCTAGCCTCGTCCCGAGACTGTATTTTCTTCAGGTTTGAGGAGGAGGTCCTGGCCTCACAGGTGGCGGATTTCCTCAGCCTCCGAGAGGCGCGAGACAGGGTGTGGAGTCGGGAGGTGAGGCCGGGGATTTCCTACGCAACTGCCCTCGGCTCTGTCTCATCGGCAAGCCGTCCAAACCCTCTTCGGCCACAGTATCTCGCGCCCCCTGATTGGAGCCTTCGCCAGACCCAGCGATATCCTGTCCTACCCCCATCCCTCTTCACTAAACGCCCCCTCGGCCAAAGACATTTCAGGACTCTGGATCCAAGGCACTCGGGCCCCGTCCCCCCCGAACCTCGACCTCACCCCCCAACACTCTGCACATATACCTGACCCTAGCGCCCAGAATAAACCAACGAGGCGGAGACACCGGAGTGAGTCTACCAGACTCTCCAGCCATAAAACATGCCTCTCCTTCTTCCCCAAGATCTAAGAAGAAGGCCCGGGCCCCTACACCTCCCACCTCGTCTACGACATCCCTCTCACCCAACCGTAGAAGTCCCTCCTATCCAGCCTCACAGCTTCTGACAGTAGTAGCTGACCTACATGACCCGCCGTCCAGTATGAGACCCAATGCAAACCTCCTCTCTCCAAGGGATCCGGTGGACGTGGCATTGGCGCGCCTACATGGTATGACCGAGGTGAGCTCGGCCGCGCCCCCAGGTCTCATGGATCTACCCTTACCCCCTGACGCCATCTTTACTACCCCTCCACGAGAAAACCAAGATTCGCCCCCTTGCACCCTCACGGCATCTACTGACCTAATGCCCCCGGCCACCCCCTTGCCAGCCGCTCTGACCTCGTCTCCTCTCCCACCTGCCCAGTCCTTCTGGTGTTCCCTGTCACCGCCCAGGGTCCGCCGCGAGACCCCGGACAGGTTGGGAACTGCCACTATCAGTAATAGAGCACCCCATCCTGGCCCGAGCACAGAATCCTGCCTGGAAATCCTTCACCCACTGAGTCCACGACGCCCACCTACCTGCCGTGACCCACGAGTTAGGTCCCGTTCGGCCGACTCGGCCCGGCAGCGTCCGCCGGAATCGACTGACCAACCGATTCCCTCTGGTGAACGGCAGGCAATCTGCCACGCCCGACTTACCCTTTGCCTTCATGAACCCTGATCTCCCTTCCAACCCGAATTCACCAGCAACTCTACTTCCCACCCCCCGACAAATAATGGACCCTCTGAAAACAACTATAATACACTAGAATTGCAGAGGAATCTTTGCAAACTATGAAGGCCTCAATTCTATGATTGCCTCTACCCGCCCGGTGTGTGTCTGCCTCCAGGAACTAATCCTGCGGACCAGATCTACGCCCTGCCCGGCTGGATATTCACACATCATCTCCCCGTCACCGACCTGCACTCGAAGGGAAGCGGCCATCCTCGTTCACCGCACAGTCCCCTTCCACAAGCTCTCTATCCGGTCCCCGCTACAGGTGATTGCTGCCAGGCTTCTCCTGGACAGACAATACACCATCTGCTCTATGTACCTTCCTCCCCACACCCAAGTCTCCGCGATGACCTGGTGGAAATGATAACTCCCCAGGCCCTTCCTACTCCTGGGCGATTTCAACAGCCGCCACCCCCTATATGTCCCCGACCCTGATTGCCCTCATGACCGAGCTCTCCTTCGAGTGCCTCAATGATGGATCTCCTACTCTGTATCACGCTACCAGCCATACTCCGACTTGTATTGACCTGTTATTCGTCTCGACAGATGCCCTCCTGGATTTCGGATGGCAGGTCCTTCGAGACGACTATGGCAGTGACCATCTCCCCGTCCAACTTACACTAAACCGAGGCTGCATGCACCAGCATATCCCGATCCTCCGCCTACCCCCGCGCGTACCCTGGTGGACCCCAGAATGTACAGAGGCCATGCGCGCCAAGAAGAGGGTACCCGACGCTTCTACCGCACGCGACTTCCCACCCATCGCACGGAAATGCAGCTGGCTAGGGACATAGCCCGTCTTACAATGAAGAGGGCCCGCCGAGCTTCTTGGCGTGCCTTTGTGTCTGGGATCACTTCCTCCACACATTCGGCTACCATCTGGAAGAAGGTACGGGGTGTCGATGGGCGACATACCCCTTCCCGACCACCAGTCCTCCGGACTAACGGACTCCTCTACGAACCCGTCAGTAGCAAACCTATTAGCTTCCACCTTCGTCTCCGCCTCGGACGGTTCCTTCGTTTCTGCAACTAAAACTAACCCCTCCTCACTATCTGACAACCCATACAATCGATTGTTCACTATGCGTGAGCTACAAGCGGCATTAGCCTCTCGACAGTCTCCTTCCCCTGGCACGGACGGGATCCCTTACATCATGATCCAGCACATCCACCCTACCATGAAGACTTTCCTCCTGGACCTCTACAACCATATTTGGATAGAAGGCGCCTTCCCCTGCCGATGGAGGGAGGCCCATGTAATCCCGATTCCCAAACCCGGCAAAGACCCCCTCGGCCCAAAAAACTATAGACCGATCACCCTAACATGCTGCGCATGCAAGATATTCGAAAAAATTATCGCGAGGCGAATCTCCTTTTTCCTGGAAAATAGTGACTCCTTTCCGTCCACCCAGTCCGGCTTCAGACAGTTCCGCTCCACTTCTGATCCCCACCTGCTTCTCAGCCGAGAAATACAGAACGCCTTCGACAGTGGACAGTTTGTCCTGTCCACTTTCTTTGATATAGAGAAGACCTACGATACCACCCGCCGACATGTAATCTTCAAACAGCTCCAAAGTTTGGGTCTCGTTGGAGTCCTACCGACCTTCATCAGGGGCTTCCTATCCTCCCGAACCTTCAAAGTTCGGGTGGGCCCAATCCTTTCGGACTCTTTCGTACAGAAGGATGGGGTTCCACAAGGAAGCATCCTTAGTGTGTTGGGCTTCTCAATAGTTATGAACATAATATCAAAAAGCCTCCCACCCACTGTCCGTTCTTCCATCTATGGATGATCTCGCGATCTATTTCCCGGGGAGGGAACCGGCCGTAGTTCAACGGCAAATCCAGCTCGCCATCCATCGGGTGGAAAGATGGGCGACGTCGGTTGGATTCCGCTTCTCCACCTCCAAAACCAAGTGCATGCTCTTCAAAAGGAGAAGACCCACTGCTTTCCCCGCCCGTCCCTGTCACGCTATACGGCGAATCGAACCTCTCGAGGTAGTGCCTTCTACGCGGTTCTTGGGCATGATATTGGACCAACGGCTCAGTTGGGCTCTTCACCTCAGGCACCTAAAGAACTCCCTCCAGCGTCCCCTCGCTCTCCTGGATCACCTCTCCCACTCCACGTGCCTTGCCAAAGACCACTACCACCACCACGGCATATAGGTCATTTTTCCGAGAACACATAACTCGGCACTCGGGCACTGTCTCCATCCACACAGACGATTTCCGCTCGGAGGCTGGCACGGCCGCCTCAGTGGTAACACTACCCCAGCCACTTTCCCGAAGCATCCGCCTGCCCCGCGAGGCCTCTGTGTTCTCAGCAGAACTCTTCACCGTCTTAGAAGCCCTCGATATTGTGCGCACCCATCCGGCCAGAGATTTTGTAATATATTCCGACTCCCGAAGTGCACTTTTCCCTCGAAAGATTCAACCCCTCCCACCCACTCGTCTGCACTATCCAACAGAATTTCCACTCCCTGACGACTTCCAGACACAAGACGGTCGCCTTCTGCTGGGTCCCGGCACATGTCGGTATCCAGGGTAACGAGGAGGCGGACCCGCGGCGAAGGCTGCTTGTCTGCCACCAGACTTCTCCCGACCCCCCCCCCTTTCACTGACTTCTTCCCGATTCTCCAATCCCACTTCCGTTCCCTCTGGCAACGGGAGTGGGACCAAGCCATAGATAAACTTCACCGGATAAAACTACAATTGGGATATTGGGCCTCGTTTCATCGATCCCGACATAAAGAGGTGGTTCTGGCCCGTCTCCGCATAAGACACACTCGCCTAACACATGGGCACCTCATGGCCAAATTACCAGCCCCGCTCTGCCCCACCTGCCGCACCTCCATCACTGTCACCCCTCTTCTAGTCGAATGCCCAAATTTCTGTCCTCCGCTATAGGTGCTTCCCCTTCTTGTCCCGTATCTCCGCACCCAAGTGTCTCCAGTCATACTTGCCGAAGGACCTCAATCTTCAACAGAAGCAATATTCTCTTTCTTGACTCACTCTCATCTACTTCACCGCATTTAGGACTATACCTTCCCTTCCCCCTACTCAGTAACTGAACCCCCCCTCACTCTCCGAGTCCACTACCCACACCCTAATAACACCCCGTACCAACTGCCTCGCTGAGATATGTGCCACTTCACATAGGCACGAATCGGTGATATATCATCCACAAAAAAAAAAATCTATATATATAGAGCCGCTGTTTGAGTCGAGTAATTGTCGAACTAAAATTCTATATTTACATGGCTTTGTTTGCTTGTATTTGTACAAATAGTAATTTCATCTTTAAGTTAGGTGAAGCCTCTGTAATTTCAATAATAAATTTTAGTTTTAAATAAAATGATCGTTAGAAAATATTTTAGAATTATTCGAATGTTCGAAGTTTAAAGATATTTAAAGGATAATAGCAATCAAAATATCATTACTAATCGCATCATCGTTAAACAGAGAAGACGTTGTAAAAATAACTCCCACTTATTTAGTTTCTTATTGTACTTTGTAATTTTCTTAAAAGAGGTGTAAGTTTAGTGAATGCGAAACTAGAGAAATTTTAGTTCCGGTTTCATATATATATATATATATATATATATATATATATATATATATATGTGAGAGAGAGAGAGAGAGAGAGAGAGAGAGAGAGATATGCTTCAGCTCTGTCACGTTTTCCTCGGGGGATCCTCCAACAGACCATGCTTCCGCGCACCCGGCGCGATGCATCACGCGCGGTGGATGGCCAAGACCATCTACTCACTGAAGATTTTCCTATTCAAGGACCAGACAAAGCTAACGGCGCAGGAGAAGACTGGCATAACAAATATTTGTCTTTTTGTCTCTCTCGTCTACGCCCGCTACTGGCATGAGGCCCCAGTTCTAGATAAAGCACCCTTCAATGACATTAACCTACTCGCCCTCCTGCACGAGTACCCTGCGCGTTCCGTCAAGGACGCGGCGATCAAGGCGTTCTGCCGCCACTTATGGTACTTTTCTGAACACCTCGCGCTCCTCGCCCTCTTCGACGATCGCGTTAAAGAGAAGACTAAAACAACCATGGTCGGCAACTTCCCATTTCCTCCGAACCCTAAAGCTCCCAAGCGGGTCAATGGGAAGGAGTTCGACCATCGCACTCCTTTAGAAGTGTACATCACAAACCGTTCGTTGAAAATGTTCAACCTTTTCTCCGTGAATAGCCAAGAAGCTAAGGCGTTCTTGTCGAAGCCACCAGCCCTCTGGCCAACGGACCCAATGTATCAGGCATTGAAGGCCAAAGTTAAACTCCTCAAGGTCGTCAATGATAGTGCTGAACGTGCTGTTTCTCTTATCACATCACACAACGCCGCACTGACGAAAGACGAGACTCAGAAACAATACTTGTTGCGGCTCATCAGCAGTCACCGCAAAACCTTACCGGTTTCAACGAAGGCGGTACTGAACGTCAAGAAACAGGTTGTTTGAGATGTTTTATATCTCATGAACGAGACTGAAGTTCCTCTGTATTATCCGATGTGATAGAAGTGTTGTTATTATTGTTTTTCATTTCATTACTATTATACAAATACCTTAATAAGGGATTATGAAAAAGTAAAAGTTAATTTTTTAGTTTTGTTTCAAGCACCAAAAATGTAGCAAAAGTGAGCGACCTTTAGATATTCTCCGATATGCCTAATTTTTTGAATGCTTCATTAGTTTTTTTTATATGTAACAAGGAGAAACTTGTGGAAATAAATATTTCTGACTTTTGTACTTTTGGGCCACCCTAATATATATATATATATATATATATATATATATATATATATATATATATATATACACAGGGTTGACCAAAAAAAAAGGTAAGCCCTTAGCTTCATACGAGGGTAACTTTAGCGGTAAGCTCTCGAATTTACAGTATATAGTAAGACTTACTGTACAAGTGTGATTAAAATATTAAGCTAATTATTAAAAGAAACAAGGAAGTTCGGTACTACTTACCTTTCCGGGTCCCGACGTATATTCCAACTAAAATAACTTTTCCGGGTCCCAACATGTATTTAATGCAAACCTACAATTGTGAGTAATACATTTTCAGTGAATGAAACCATTCATTCTAACTTCTTTCGGATCTTGTGGGTTATAACCCATCATTTTTGACAACAATTAAAACTAATGAAAATATCAAGACTTAACCTAACCAATCTTCAAGGCGTACAGTTGACCTAATCGGGCATTCAATTAACCTAACGAGTAGAAGTAGGAGGAGGTTAATTGAATACTCGGTTAGGTCAACTGTACGCCTTGACGATTGATTAGATTAAGTAGTGATATTTTCGTTAGTTTTTTTAAATGTCAAAAATGATGGGTTATAACCCACAAGATCCTTACAACCCACAAGATCCTTATATAAATATATGTTGCTGAAGTTAATTTACGGTTTTTAATTTGGGACCCGGAAAAGTAAGGTTGGGTCATTGTCGGGACCCGGAAAGGTAAGTAGTACCGGAAGTTCTATTTGTTTTAATAAATTTAATTTAAAAATATATTGCTGAAAATTTTAAATGCTTCTTTCTTGTTTCGGGAATTAACGAACCTTTCAAATGCCAAAATATACTGAAGAATATCTTATTCTAATCAAAAACTTGCGACTACAGAAAAATTAGGGTGCAAAAAAATAAAAGATGATCGAGTTCCCGAATAAAAATGGGACAAGAAATGATGTAGAAAATTCGAAAAAGTGATAAAACTGACAGTATTGCTCGGAAGGAATAGAGTGAACGGCCTCGCACTTGAAAAAACGTAGAAGTCGTTGCAAACCTGATTTGCAGTCAAAAAGGTCAACCTGAGACACATAAATCTGCAAGAGAAATTGAAAGAGCAACCCACATTTCACGAAATACGGTGCGGAGAATCAATGAACATGATTTATGCACGAATCTTTTCAAACGAATGAAAGTCCACCATCTCACTTATCCTGATGAGCGGAAGAGGATAACATGCGGTCAATATTTGTTAGCAAGATTTCCTGCTCATACTGCTAGGCGAATTTGGTTCAGTGACGAGAAAACTTCCACCGTTTCAACTCCGGTGAACACTCAAAACGATTGGGTGTATTCAATGAAGATTCGTCTGTTGCCGGAGAGGCTCTTGCGAGAGCGTCCCACTTTTACCCATAAAATAATGGCATCCACTTTCATTTCAAAATTTGGAAAATCTCTTATGTTTGTTGAACCAGGGGCCAAGGTTAATGCTGCGTACTATCAATTAATCCTTGAGAAGCATTTGCCCGTCATTCTTGATAAATCAGGCGAGTGATTCACCATCCAACAAGATGGGGCAACTTATCACACAGCAAACTCGACTATCTTTTCTTGAGCTAATGTTCCGGACTTAATTGAAAGACAACATTGGCCTCCGAATAGTCCAGATTTAAATCTACTGGACTATTCCATTTGGTCCGCGCCGCCGCAGGAGCTTGTCCACGAACATCTTATCGAAAACGTGACATTATTGTGCCAGGCGATCGAGGATGCTCGGAGAAAAGTTATCGCAGAGATTTATCGATTGTGTCATTGATCAATGGTGCTCCAGGCTTGAAGCTTCCATTCAGCAAAACGGTGGATATTGAACATTTATTCTAATATAATTCTAATTTTCCTATTGTCAACAGAAATGTTTTTCTTAGTAAATTCAACAGAAAATTGTCCACTTTTGTTTTTTTATCCAGGAAACGCTGTTTTAGTAAAAAAAATCTAATCTAATCTTCCCACTACTTAATTTAAACTAAATGTTCTTCATATATTCGAGAATATATACAGTATATGGGTGTGAAGATGGGTATTTACGAAGGTATAGTAGTGTCAACAGTGTTGTCTGGACGCGAGGCTTGGGTGGCGAATGCGAAGGAAAAGAAAAGGGTGGATGTACTGGAAACGAAGTGCTTGAGGACGATCTGTGGGGTGGGGCGGATTGATCATGTGAGAAACAGTTATCCGTGAAAGGTGTGGGAGTTGAAGGAGTCTTGTGGAGGGAGCAGATGAAGGGGTGTTAAAATGGTTTGGGCATATGGAGAGGATGATAAAGACGATTTACGTGTCGGAGGGGGGAAAGGGGGAGGGGTAGACTGAGGAGATGGAAGGATGGGGTGAAGGAACCTTTGGGTCAGCGAGGCCTGGACGTCTGAGAGGGTGTGTGCCGTCTCAGGGCGTATGAAGCGGTCTGGGTAAACCGGTTGTTGTTGTTGTTGTTGTTGTTGTTTAGCCGATCAGCCCACCCTGATCGAGCAAGCTGGCGGCACGCAGGTGACCGATCGCCCTCTCCGGAGTGGACCAGAGGTTCAGCGCACTAGTGATGTTGTGTTGTGTTGTGTTCTATGTTGTGCTAGAGTGGTACAGTCTGTCATAATGTGTTCAATTGTTTGTGGTGTGTCCTGGCACAGGTGGCAGGTGTCGTCTGTGGAGTTGTCTAGTCTCTGTTTATATGTCTGTAAGTTGGGGTGATGTCCACATCGGAATCGTGCTAAGTTAACTCGATCCGATCTGCTCAGGCTGATCTCTGACCTGTTAATGGGTGGCGGCTTCGCACCTAGGACCGCATTCGGACCGAGTCGTGTCAGTGCTTTGTGGGTTACGTGTGTGTGTATGTGTTTTCTGTACTGTGTGATGTCTGTGGGGCGTGGTATGGAATGGAGTATTTGGTTATAATGTCTCTCTGGTGTTACCTTAATGGTGCGCGGTGTCGGTGCATGATTGTACATGTAGTGGCAAGGGTGTTGTGGGTTAGTTGTCGCTGCTGTCATGAATTGTGTTCCCATCACGTCTAAATGTTCCCTAACTTTCAGTATTTTTGTTTCTGTGTGCAGGTGTTCTATTGGTGTTGTTTGAGTGCATCCTGTAATGATACGAAGTGCGTTGTTTTGTATTGTCCGTAAGGTGTTTATGTTTGTGTTTGAGATAATGGGCGCCCAGCATGGGCTAGCATAGTCAATAACTGAGCGAATATATTGTTTGTATATGAGTGATGTTGTTTCCTGCTGGTCTGGTTTCCAAAGTTTGTGCCTGTTAGTACCCTAAGCACGTTAAGTCTTGACGTACATTTGTTTTTAATGTCCTGAATGTGGTTTGCAAAAGATAATGATGTGTTGTATGTGACCCCAAGTATTTTGGTCCTGTGAGTGTGTGGAATGTTGGTGTTGTTTAGTGTAAGCTGTGGAGTTATCTGGTGTTCTTTTGTGTTGTTTGTGAGCAAGGTGATGGTTGATTTTGTGGGCACTACTTTGAATCTATTGTGTGTGAGCCAGTCTTGTATACTGTTTATGTATGTTTGTAGGTTATTTGTAGCGGTGTCGATGTTGTTGTGGGTAGATGTTAGAGTGATGTCATCTGCATATGATGACAAGGTAAGCTTGTTATCTATGGGTGTTGGAATGTCATGCATGTAGAAGTTGAACAGTGTTGGTGAGAGAACAGAGCCTTGAGGGACCCCGTTCGGAAAAAGCTTGTTTTTGGATGACTTGCCATTAAATGTGACATGTGAGTATCTTCCTGGAAGATAGTTGCTCAGCCACCTTTTTGTGTTATTGTGCATGTTTGTGTTGAGTATTTTGTTTATGAGAGGGAAGCGTGGGATAGCATCAAATGCTTTACTAATTTCTATTGTTGCTAATAGTGTACGTTGAGCTGGTCGTCTGGAGTTGATGCCATCCATGATGTGCTGCGTGAGGTTAGTGAGTAATGAGGTCTGAATCCATGTTGAGTAGGCGATAGTGGTATGTGTGGGTTGGTGATCTGTAAGATTAGTCTTTGTTATTTTGGAAGGTGTGCATAGTAAAGTAATGGGTCTATAGGAAGCTGGTTCTGTTGGATTTTGGTTTGGTTTGAGTAGTATAATAATTTTACCTTGTTTCCATATGTCAGGAATAATACAGTGTTGGTATGAATATGTGCTGATATTTGTGAGACCTAGAATTCCCTGTGGGCCCAAGTGTTTAAGGTGTATGTTAGATATGTTGTCTGGTCCAGTAGCCTTCGAATTCTTAATGTTTTTGATGATCTTGGTGGTCTGGTCTGTATTGAAGGGTGTAATGGTCGTGTCAAGTCAGTAGGTTTTCTTGTGTCTGGCTGTTTGTCTGTCTGCGTGTTTCTGGTTGTTGTCTCTGTTTAAGTGACTTATCTTTGCGTAGTGATTAACTAGAATGTTAGTTTGTTGTGTATATGTTGGGATATTATTTTGGCTGCGACAGATAGCCGCGTGTGAGGTGTGAATGCCACTGTTAGAGTGGGTAATGGTCTTTATAGTCTTGTATAGCCTGGATGTATCTGTGGAGTGGTTTAGTGTTGTTATGAATTCCCTAAATGTTTCTGTTTGTTTTTCTTTGAGTTTTTTCTTTATTTCTGTGTTGAACTGTTGTATCTGCTGTTTTATGGCTTCTGTGTGTGGTGTTTGTGTGTTATGTTTGAGGTTGTTACGTTGCCTTAGGAGGTGGGCTATTTCTCTAGTGTAATTTGGGTTGTATTTCCTAATGTTGCCCTTGGGTATGTATTTGTTTGCATTATTGATGATCTGATTAAATGTCTTGAGTGTTGTATTGATGTTTATGATGGGTGTGCTGTTTAATGTGGTGAATTGTTCCTCAGTCTGTATTTTGAACTGTTCCCAATCAGCTTTCTTGTAATTTCTGTAAGTGTGCCTGAGGCTGTTGGGGCAGAGTGTAGAACGTGTTGTAATGATGATGGGCAGGTGGTCTGATGACAGTTGTTTTTCTGTTCTCCCGTGTGTATGTGTTGCTAGTGAGGGGTAACAGAACGTTATGTCTGGGGAAGAGTTTGAGTATCCTACTTGATGTGGTATGTGTGTATGGTCTTCTGTATTGTTAAGAATGAAGAGGCTGTTTAGTTGTGTGGCTATGTTGGCGCCTCTGGTGTTGCTTTGGTTGTGCAGGTACCAACTAATGTCTTTAGCGTTGAAGTCTCCTCCTAAGATAACATTAGTGAGAGAGGCCAGATTGTGTAACTGTGGGTTGTAATTGGCTGGCACCTGAGGTGAACTATCTGGTGGGATGTAAATGTTGATTAGTGTGGTGTTGTGTTTTGCGTGTGTTGTAATGTTAACTGCCTGTATTTCTATCGTGTTTCTGCTTGGATTGTTTGTAATGTTTTGGGTGACATCAGTGTAGCTAATGCTTTTACGTATGTAAGTGATGAGTCCACCCCCGTGCGTGACTTCCAGTACAATCTTGACGGATCGCCGTGAAGTCAGGGATGGTGGGTGTTTTGTGTGTGCGTTTTAGTTTTGTTTCTTGTATAAGTGCTATGTGAATGTTTTGTTTGTGTACGAATTCACTAAGCTGCATGATTTTGTTTGTGAGGCCATCTACGTTGCACTGTAATATGTTAATATTATACTTCTGTACGTATCTCATGGTGCTATTGTGTCTATGTCTTTGCGTATGGTGACATGTGTAAGTTGTAGTGGGGCCTGGATTAGTCTTAATGTCGCCGGAGAGTAAGAGTAGTCCGGGAAGCACGCAATTGCTCCCCGTAAATGAAAAAAATAGCACGCTGAGAATAGGTCCGGCCCCGGGAGCCAATCGGCACTCTGACCGTGCCACGCAACAGGCCGTCCGTCGACTGCCAGTCTGGCCAACCGTAGACAGCCCGCTGAACGGAGATTTGAGGAAGTTTGGCCACCAGCGCGTTGATGTTTCGGTTTGACGTCGCCTCTTCGCGTTGACGTGTCCCGCGCTGGAGGATACAGCCAGTTAGAAGCTTCCTCGTCAGCTGCTAACACTTTTTTCACGTTGTTCTACCTAAATGTTCAGAGGTTTTTTATAAACAAATTTCAGTTTTCTGCTCAAAACGGCTCTTTCTAATTTTAAAATTGATTATTCAAGGAAGGAAGATGTTGACTTCTATTTTGCGACAACAGTTGATGATATTTATGTTATTTTATTGATTAATGAAAATGATTAGGCTCGTCAAGTTGTAAAAGATTTTTTTCGTAATAACCGGCAGTCTGCGGGGCTGGGTTGTGGAATTGTTGCCCTGAGGCAGGTGCACTATTGTCATGAGAGCTGATGAAATGAATGCGAGAGATTGAGGTGCTTCCTACCTGTTCATGACGCGACCTCACTGCAGTGGGAGAGGCGTTTCGGTATAGAAAAAATATACATCACATTGTACTTACCGATTTCTAATGGGTCCCTTTCGCAAACGAATCTCAGATTCTTATCACAATTGCCGAGCTGTAAAGTAAAATTTTAGTGCGTTAATAAACTGTAAAATAGCGCAATTGTTTTCTATTTCAAAAGAAATGCATTTTTCACTTATTATTACAGCAATTACAGTATCCGAAAGCTTGTTTCACACTGTCCATGATATATCCGCGCGGCGTTTGAACTTGGATTGGAGACGCACACACATAGGATCAGTCCAACTTAGGGATCCAGTGTTACTTTTCATGAAAATATTGGGATATTCCTATTGTACGCCAGGTGAGACCAGCGTTTTTATTTACACAAACCACTTCCATTCCTCTCTCTTCCTCATTAACTCTTTTGCCATATTTATATGAACTCCACATTTATTCATACATTCACTAATTATATCTCACTAGCTCCTAATTTCTCATTTTAATGCCTTTTCCTTTTTCATTTAAGTACGGTTATTGCACTTAAAATATTTAACGTACAGGCATCTCCTAAATGCATTTATACCCCGTCACGTGTTCATGCCAATCATTTTTCAGTAACAAAACAGCACCCCTTTTACCTCTTCCTCCTCTCCCATACCTATTTCACACCTTTAATTTATTCTTATTCCAAATCACCTTTTTCCGTTTCAACTTTGTTTCGCGCAGACCAGGAGTGCCCGACCGGTCGAGCTCAAAGTATTTTTGAGTCGATCACATTTAGGTATTACCCCAAATCTGCAATAACTATAGAAAAGAAAATATAAACAATGTCAACGATTGATAATTCATGACTAGTTGTCTAAATCTAATTTTTTACCAAAGGCAAAATAGCTCCACCAAAGGATATGAAGGTAGGCTGGTCAAGCTTTTATTAATCTTGCTTTTGAAAAATTTACAATTTTGTCCTTTCTTACACTTTAGTAGAGTAAAAATAACGTCCCGACAAATTTAGGTCACTTGCACCGTCTTCACATCCTCATAAATATAACTCTAACATTCCATACTGCCACACGACCCCGCAAAATCTTCAGAAGACAGCGTTGGGGTGATTGGTGCCCAAGTCTGAGTCGGGCAGTGTCGTTTGTACACGAGTACCTTTCCCGAAATCGAACTTTCCTAACTCAATCTCCAACCCTGCAACTACGCTCTAAGAGTCTCTGAGGATATAACTTATAACCCCATCCCTGGGGGACTCCGTTTGGTTGACTCTTATGATTCGCACGAGGAAGCCACGGTGTCTATTTTGAGCTCTGTATCCCCGGGAACATTATAATCATCACAAATTAAAATAAAAAACACACTGGATCTCTGATAAATTAGTGATACCTTATTCCCAATGAAGTGTGTGTGTGTGTGTGTGTGTGTGTGTGTGTAATCGTTGCACGTCGACAGTCCTAAGTTCAAGCGTCGTGCCCAGCCCACAGAGAATGGGAAACGGGTTCTCGGATATGTCAAATACAGAATTCGAACAGGGCACACAAAGCTTCTTGTATCATTATATCAGTTACAACGCTAAAAATAGAGATAAAACTTAAATCCAGCATTTGGTGCTAAAAACTTTTAAGTTTAACCTTTTAATACCCAAAGGGTCTTTTCTGAAACAAAAACTTCTGACGCTAGCCAGAAAGAGATCAGTAAAGTCCGCTAAACGAACTTCACACTCCGATGATCGCTGAAATATGTATACGAAATGAAAAAAGCCTTCTGGTTTCTTTACAGATATAATTAAAACAGGCATTCAAAAATCAATACGCTCTCATTAAGTATGAATAACGTCACTGTATACCAATTTTAAAAAAAGAACAAGTGCTCAGTCTTCATAATTAAGCTTACGTCTCGAGTGATAATTTCGATAAAACTTGAATAACCCCGACAGGCACGAGTAGCTTCATATTACCAAAATGTAATATAATGATGATAGAAATATTGATTATGCTTTTCATACTGTATCAAAATGATGTCATTTGAACGACGCAATTTCACTGAACTGTAATTCCAACTGTAAATCAATTTGTGGAAGAAAAATATATATAGGGTGTCCATAAATTATTCACCCCATTATAAGCCTTAATAAATTCGTTATTATAGGAGCTATCTTAAAACGGTTTGCGACAATTAATAACACAACTCAAGAAATTTTTTTCTTTATTTCGCAGAACATCCACTAGGGGCACAATGGCGACAGTGAAGGAGAAAGCAATGTGTGTGATGTGGATGTGGGAAACCAAATCTCCAATTACTGTACAGAGACGTTTTCGGGAGGAATATCAGAAAACTCCTCAGCTGCACCTCAGCTTGAGGATATGCAGCCCCGTGTGTTCTTTCAGCAAGATGGGGCACCGCCACAATAGGGATTAGAAGTGCGGAGGTTCCTCAATGAAAAGTTCCCTTCTCGTTGGATCGGGCGAGATGGCCCTATTCCATGGTCTCCTCGTTCCCCGGATATCACGCCTCTGGATTTCTTTTTATGGGGCTACACAAAGGACAGAGTGTATGCAAAGAAGGTTAATAACATCACAGAATTAAGACACCGGATTGACACCAATGGGGCTCACTGAATTAAAACAAAAATTTCTTGAGTTGTGTTATTAATTGTCGCAAACCGTTTTAAGATAGCTCCTATAATAACGAATTTATTAAGGCTTATAATGGGGTGAATAATTTATGGACACCCTGTATATTACTTTTTTTTTATCCTGTAATTTTTACAATAATCCTCATATAAAAGGAAAGTTACAAAATCTTCTCAATTTTGGAATATCTTTCAAGAGTGACTGTTAATCTATTAAGTTCAATGGTGCGCTATAGAAATCTACAGTGTGCCCACAATGTCTTGTCACCCCAGTAAAATACTAACTGATTTTTAGTTTTTCTTTCAGACCCATTTGAAATGTGTGATTGCAGCAACTATACGATTGAACAGCTCCTTTTTGGAGGAGCTGTACCATTGAATCAGTCCTGGAAGTCTGCACGAATATTTTCAATGGTTTTGCCATTACGTGGTCGCTTATGGACCCAGGTACTACTAGCCAATATGTGCTGTTCAATCTTACAGTTGCTGCTATCACACATTTCAAATGGTTCTGAAAGGAAAACAAAAATCAGTTAGTATTTTATTGGGGTCATAAGACATTGTGAACACCCTGTAGTATGCATAAATGAATGAACGTACGTACGTACGTATGTATGCATGTATTTGTCAATGTACGTATGTATACATGAATGTACACACGTATGCACAAACGTATGGACATACATATACAGTATATTCAATTCAATAATTGAAAGTTGAAATTCAGTTTTCTGAGTTAAAAGCTACCGAAATTTCCACCCACACCCACAAAATATATTATATATATATATTTATTTCACGTAATGTAAAGAAAATACCTTCCAGAAATAATACTTGGCCGAAAGGCTGCGTTCTGACGATTTTTCAAGAAAAAACGAATGTTTGAGTTGAATGCACTGACTTTCCGTTGCATTTAATATGGACTCCACTGTAATCTCATCTGGTTTAGTGATGTTACTTACATTTCCCCAGCCTGTATTAAAAAAAATTACACTTTCAATCAACATTTGCCAAAGATATAATTAAACTAGAGGGCCGTCAAGATGGGTTTATCGACTGAACACGCATTACAGCGACAGTAATATAATAAGGTTTTAAAAATACGCAATACTCACACTAATGGCTAAAAGAAAAATCATCATTGTCTCCGACCAAATAAATTTGGGGAGGCCATAACTTTTGAACCGCTCATCATAAAGTGATGAAACTTCACACGCGTGGATAATCACAAAATGGTGTATCGCGAGAAAAAATTATGACGTTGCATCAAAAGTCAAGGTCACAAAAACTCAAGAGGTCAAATGGAAGTTGTGGTGGTGATAAGCAACTTTGAGAAAAGATTATTTATAACAACACCCGCTACTCTAACCACTTTTGCGTTAGGTTTTTCTTCTATTGCCATCTAGTATTTGACAGGATTACGAAGCCTACCTACAGTATATCTAGTCAGGCCACGCTTCCATAAAACTTCATACAGTTTTGTGAAATCAAGGAAAAGCCAGGAAGACCAAAATTTTGTTGTACTCAAAATGTACGTGGCTCGTGAGTTTAATGCAAATGTTATGCTCTCACTGGCTTAAAATTTTCTGTTTAAACTCGATTGTATGAAATTATTTACAAGTTAAAAATGCGAGCGTGGACCAACTAGATTGAGGATTAACCGCGAAAAAGAAAATCACCAACCTAAATTCTATTTTACTATTTACTATTATATAGTTTAATATTTATTCAAAATGTTATGTATGATATATCTATACTATACAAAGGCAGTCCTGTCTGTGCGTTTGTAGATACCATGTATTTACTATTAAGCGATTCTGAACATAGAAAGAAATGCACTTTGCTTTTTCAACTTTTTATTCTAGCGTGTTAAGGTTTTCATTGCTTGATACAATGAAGCTTAAGATTTTCATGGCTGCGTTCTTTTCTATAGTTTTATTGACCTAAAATTATTGACTCCCCAGTAACTGGGGGGGGCCATTACTGAGGCCGAAGGCCACAGCCCGTAGTATAGATAAAAACCAGTCACACCAGTTAGCGAATTAAATACATGTTTAATTTAATGTGATTGATTCCAAAATTTTCAAGGGCGTGATGTTCAATGATGTTAACAGCCTTTATTAATACATCAGATATATTGGCTAATGTTTCTCAAGAGATGAACAAGCGGTAGCTCGCTATCGCCCTCCGGGCAGGTAACATATATCGGGACTACCAAACTGCTCTCCCCCATACCCCCACCCGTCTCCCCCATTTACCCCCACCCCTCCCCCCATTACCCCCAGGGGGAAGGGGCTGGCAACTTGCAATAATTGATCAACATTGCAATTGCATATATGCACTCGAACATTTTGAGTCATACTACTACCTTGGAAGATTGTGTAATTATACAGTGCTCTTCAACCTGGGTATCATTTTCGAAGTACAGTACTTACATTCACTTGTAATAGACATTAAATAGCTCGTGCTCGGCCGCGGAGTGACCAAGGACCGGGAAACTTGACAGAGCACATCGGTAGCTCATGGGCTATCAGTTGGTGGTGGTTGCCGAATTTTCCGATGTGCCGTTTAGTCTGTGCACGGTTCCGAAGAAAGCAGACACACACACACACACATTTTAGCTCAATAGTATATAGGACGTGATAATTTTAAAATTTTATCTCAAAGTTATAAATCATGCGAGTAAACCCTTATACAAAGTGTAGTTCTCACTCCATCCGCTCGGTGGCGAGTATCTAATATTCATTTGGCGGGATAAGGTGTAAATAATGGGGCATATTGTAAGTTTCATATCTTATAATATATAATCTTCGTTTTAAGTATCTCACTTCAGCTGAAGTTCAGCAGTAAGGAGTGAGACATTGCCCAATTTAGAAGATCTCAGTAAGTCTTCTACAAAAATTTTAAAAGATTGGAAGGTATTAGAGTTAAGCGTCAAGCCTATTTTTAATGCAACAGAACATGACCCAGACATGTCAAGCCTGGGTTTAGGTCACCAAATACGGCCCATTACTCTAACTCCTATATTATTATGACCAGCATATATTAGGATCATGTTAACTCTTATTGTTGAATATTAGCAGTAACTTACGATTAATGTTAATATATATTATCGAGACCTCTAAAATTACATTCAAATGTAACGTAATTAAATACCAATAAAATATCAACCTGAAAGGGATCATATGATGCAGAAAACCTTCTTTGGCCATAGCCTAGCATCATATTAACTGGAGTTGATGATATTTAAGAATAATTTATTAGTTTAATTTACAACAATTACATATCAATAGGTATTTTAATATAGCCTATCATGATATGGCTGGGATTTTTAATATGGCCTACTTTCTTGTCCCTGATTGCTCGTAACTATTAAAAATTTAGATTTGAAAATATTAAATGTCCTCTCTTGTAGAGATCACCAATAGTTGGATGGCGATCCAGATCTGCATTACCGACAAATTTGATTTAGACGACTGCCAAAAATAAATGCATACTCTATTATATTTACTTCGAAGTATAGGCTAACTTTGACATTTCGAAACAATCCTATCAAACTTTTATATTATTTTTGTAAAGTTTAAATTTAGTTTTCATTCGGGAGATTAAAAATGGGGATTTTAAGTTGATTTTGGTAAAATATGTTGGCCACATTACAAAAGAACTCCCACACCACACCACATGAAAAAAAGGGTGGATAACGGACCTTACGAGAGTTACAGGGATCTTTTCGGTTTGACGGCCTGTAATATTTTTTAACATTACTTGTTTTTTATTGTCCACTTTTAATCGAGGATTTCAAAAATAACATTTATGTTTTAGAGAAACAAATAGTGAAGCAGTTATACATTTTAGTTTAGAGAATATCATATACGCTTTAAGATTCCAAAATCCCTGAAAGTTTTAGGTGAACTGTACGCTCATGACGATTGGTTAGGTTAAGTCATGATATTTTCGTTTGTTTTGACAGTAAACTAACGAAAATATCATGACTTAACCTAACCAATCGTTAAGGGCTTACAGTTGACCTAACTGGGCATTCAGTTAACCTAACCAGTTGGTAGAGTCTAGAATTTGACGGTCCTATAGCCATGACTCCGTTTTTTCCGCCGGCCGTCAAACCAAAAACATCCCAATAAGGTTTAAAAATATATATTTTAAGTTTGTTAAATTGCATATAACTGCCTCACTATTTGTTTCTCTAAAAAAGTAATGTTATTTTTGAAATCCTCGATTAAAACTGGACAATAAAAAACAATGTTAAAAAATATTACAGGCCGTCAAAACGAAAAGATCCAGTTAGAGAAACACCAATGCGGACTGCAGAGAAACTAATTAGCAATCTCTGTTGTAGGGGCTACGCGTAACAGTAATTAATATAATATCTTTTAGAATTTTTATACGCATACTGGATATTCTTGTTTGTTTTTATTGGTTATATACTTTTTATATTTTCTACCCGAAATATAAAAAACTGAAAATAGTTATTAAGCCTATGCTGTAGTACCCTGTAGGTGTAAGTTTAATTAAAAGAAAATCTATTTTATATATTTAAACTACACAGCCACTTTTGTTTTTACAAAATATAACAAGTAACTTATTGAAAATGCAGAGTGGCCACAAAGTCCCTTTGCAGTGAAATTATAGCATATCTGTTGCCCTTGTTTTTAATGCAAAGGGACTTTGTGACCACCCTGTACATGTTTTCTCAAGTCGGATTTTCTATTAAAAAAAAGGAAAACCAGTTACAAAAAAAATTGGGGGAGGGGGGAGCATCAGATTTTATCCATTCACTCCCACAATCTTGCCAATAGGTTTTTACGGCTGGTCCGACCCAAGCCTACCCACAAAGTTACAGCAATTGTGTTTGCGAGTCGGGAAGTTTGGCTCTTTAAAGTGAGGGTTGGTTCGAGTTATACTCTCAAAAAGAGTGTGAAGAGCGTAGGCTTATATTAAAAACATATCCTAAGAGTATCTCTTAGTAAGCAAATCCTAAATCTACGAAACTTATAATCTACCTATTCTTTGGAAGTACATACAAACGAAACGATCGATACGTCTGATATAAGCCTACCAGTCACTGACTTGGTAGCCTCAATAGCTAGTACAAAATGTTTTAAGGCAGTACCACTTCGACCCACGACCAGAGATCTATTTCACTAATGATATGCTCTATCAAGATAGTGCAATGAACTAATGTATCTAGTACCAAATTACAAATAACTACACTGTCAAGAGCAGTGCTTCTCAACCTTTTCTGACATCATTCACCCTAAACTTTTTTGGAGCAAGTATAGTTTACGTCCCCCTGTGGTGCCTAGTGTAGTTTACGTTCCCCTACATTATCCTAGTGTAGTTTGCGTTCCCCAACTTTGTCTGGGTATACCTAATCAAATAAAACTAAAATTAACAAAAATATTACGACTTAGCCTAACCAATCGTCAATAATATATATATTTTGACGATTGGTTAGGTTAAGTCGTAATATTTTTGTTAGTTTTAACATTTTATTCGATGGATTCATTTAAAAAAGTCTCCTAAAGATCCTAGTGTAATTTACGTTCCCCAACTTTGACCTTGTGTAGTTTGTGTCCCCTTTTGCGTCAGGGGAACGTAAACTACACTTGCTCCACTTTTTTTTTTTTTCAAAACCTCACTCACCTTACTTCGAATACAGTACAAAAAGTAATCATATTAATTTTCAATGCTCATTATTATGGTTTATTTTTAGTTATCACACTACAGACTACAACATGAAAATTATTTACTGTGGAAGAAAATATTCAATGCTTTTTAGGGTGTTTCACGGTAATAGGGTCAAAATTTCATAAGGTTCAGATTACCTCGTAACCTCTTGCCCCAAATCCATTTAGAATAAAAGTAAATCCAGCCAAGTTTCAATAAGTTTCAACAATATTTAGAGGTTGAGCCCTGTACCAACTTTATTTGACATGGATGAAACCATAAACAATCTCACACTATTATAGCACAAGAAAAGCGGCAATTTTATGGGCCGGTTATGTACAAACTGGAAGCCAATCAGCATAGAGTTTACCATATAAGGAGCGGAACCTGCAAATATCATCCGATTTTGCTGAAATTTGGCTACGCACACTTTTTTATGAAATGGAAATGGGACATGGGGTATATGATCTAAAATTAAAAAAATTTTGATTTGTGAAACACCCTAATGAATTTAATATCTAATATTCAACAGCTGCTTCAACAAAATAAAGTGTACATTCTTCTTTCACAATTTTCATTCACCCTGATTCTCATCTCATTCACCCGGTTGAAAAGCATTGGTCTAGAGCAGGGGTTTTCAAACTGTGTTCCGCGAGAACGTCATGGGGTTCCGTGGGGCATGTAATAAGAGACTGAGGAGGAGAGAGAGGTATGACAAAATAATATCGACTGGCATGGATGAACTTACGATATATATTCTGCGAATTCAGTGAGTGTGTTTTGAAAGGTGTAGGCAGAGAGAGTGGGCAAGAGAGAGAATTTTAATTCAAATGATGAGATATCCAGAATCAGTGTTGCCCTCTTGCAGCCACGATAAGAAACAGGAGCCCATTTTGTAAACAAAACACAGCTGATGACCACAAGCACTGGTCTGATTGATTTGGTGAGTTTTTGCTATGTTTTTAGGTTTAGTTTTCTCAGTTCACGGAAGTTATGATCACAGTAATGTAATATTGAACTTTTATCCAAAGAAAAGCAATCACATCCGAGTCATTGAACATTTATTTGTTTGATTAACATTAACTATTAAAATTACTCCTCAATAAATGTAAAATTCCTCACTTTTAATTATTTTGCAATGAAAACTTTAATTTTACAATAAACATGATATTTTTTATACTTATAATTTCTTTTATGGTGACAGTAATGTGGGGAGGGGAATTTAAAATAAATACGTCAATAAAAGTAAATTGTCTTTTTTTTCTTGTAAATTTCTAAACTTAGATTTTTTTGTGAAATTCATATAACTGTGTATGTAAATTTCATAAATTACATAAATAAACTGCAGTGAGCATAAATTGTGTTTTATTACCATCTGCCTTATCTCATTAAAATTTTACCTGTTGGTAAAGGTTCCGTGAATTTTTTTTTTTAAATAAAGGTTCCGTGGCTTCAAAAAGTTTGAAAAACTCTGGTCTAGAGCATGAAACCGATGTAGATGGTTCATAAACTAGAAATAGTTACTCGTAACAAGGTCCTACCACAAAATTTAACTAAATGTGTTTTGCACTATGGACTCTACGAAAGTTCTCTTCTTAAACTCTATCATCAAACGATGTTAGGGTTCGAATTCTTGCCCTTAAGTGTTGGCTTTGCGAAAATGAGGGGTTGATTAATAATATAAAATGCCATATAATTTTGACCTAAATGAAAAACATAAATTGGGGTTTGAAACGAATTATCTAAATTCCAAGTAGGCGTCAGGTAAATCCCAGAAAAGGCTACGTGACTTTCTGCACATAAAACATCCGAATAGATCTCAACATGATCTTACTGGAACACGTGACGTTTTTATTTAACCACTGGGGTGTGACAATACCAGTCACGTGATGCCACACCTATTTCATCCAAGCGTATATTCATAAACAGTGTTAGTGTTCAAATAGTGCTTGAAATAAATATAAAATAATTTAAACTTGTCAAATAGGTCAAATAAGAGAGTTAAACAATAAAAAACAGTTAGGAATTTTAAAACTCTTAACCCTTTAAGGTCAAAATTTTCTGGAGGGTTAAGTTATGCATGCAGCATGGTGTATTTGAAACGCCACCAATTTGTACTGGTTGTCGCGAAAAGGGTTAAAATAATGTATTTAAAGTTGTTTGTAAGTTTCAGAATCGAATGAAAAAAGGAATTAAAATTGTCTCGACGCAAAATGAAAATTGGATTCGGAATGCGGAAGAAACAGAGCGCAAAGCAGATCGAGAGTGTGGGAAACAGAGTTGAGGTAGTCGAGTGTAGTGAGAGAAGTCGAGAACAGTTTGTCACAGAGAGAGAGGGTTGCACGCTGTTTAAAAATCGTATTTGCCTACCTTGTCATTTTTATTTTATCTCGATTCGGAGCCGTGGAAAATGGGGCCTACTTTTAACATGAACTTAGGCCAGTAAATTCCCAGAATGTCAACAAAAGAGGTCTACCTAGGCCTATTTCAGTTCCGATGAAGGCCTATTCCTTTCTATTAATTATTATTATATAACATAAGTGTAATTTAACCTGTGAATGAACTTAAGATTAAATATTAAAACTTGTGTTTCACAATAACAGTGAAAGTCTTATTTGTCATTTAAAAATTTGTGATTAGAGACACGCTGATTATTAAAAAGTGGGAAACATTGAAAAAGAAAATCTTTCTTTTATTACTCAGCTGAGGAGTGAAGTAAACATTAATAACACTGCCCAACCAAAAAAATGTTTTTGCTGGTGATTTAATTCTAAGACCTGTTTCTGGATAATATTGATGTGCTGATTTCAAAAATCACCTTAGATTTTGTCCATCACATCAGGTTTTCGTGCAATGTGCAATGCAATATGCCTATTTTGGGTGATCCATGAAGGGCACTTATCAAAATTGATGATTTTTGAGACCTGTTAACAGCTGTTTTGCTGTTAAAATTTTATCTGTGGAATACGCAAATCTGTGCATTAAATCTAAAGGTCATGTACAACATATTAAAATCTTGGGTATCTGTGATTTCCCCAGGTGTGAGCGTGACGTCATGATCATGGATTCATTTTTTGCTTATTTAAACACTTTAATCACTTTGTGTGTCAATATTACCATTGTATATTAAAGTTCACTCCCTGCACAATTGTTTACTTTTCCATGCTGATTCTGAGTATGTAAAAACTTATTTTTTGAAAAGAAAAAAAATTGGGCATAACCCTGCCAAAATGCGATATCTCCGTATTTGATTGCTCGAAAACCTGACGTGATAGGCAAAAACTAAGGTGATTTTTGAAATCAGCACACCAAAGTTACCTAAAAACAGGTGTTAGAATTAAATCAGCAAAATTGGTGTTGGGCAGTGTAATTGTTGCGTTACCAACTTACCACATTAACGGTAACATCCTTTTGGTGTAAAATGGGTCACTCTACCAAACTGTTAAGATGCTAATTGCGAAGCACCCAAGAACGGAAGGGCGCATTGCCACCATCGACCCCAGGGGTAACCGGGGGAAAGAGGACATCACCCCCGGGAAGAACCCCACACCCAACATAAGCATCGGAGCTATTGAAGAATAGGGACCCCAGCCATCTTTAGTTAGCTTTATAAGGCTAACTAACGAAAATATCATGACCTAACCTAACCAATCGTCAAGGGCGTACAGTTAACCTAACGATTGGTTAAGTTAGGGCGTGATATTTTCGTTAGTTAGCCTTATAAGCCTAACTAAAGAAGGCTGGGGTCCCTATTCTTCAATTGCTCCTAAGCATCTAACTCGTTTCAATATTTATGGGCGAGAAAGGTGTAACTTCCCTTCTTACTTAACTAACTATACTACAGTACATTAATATCTATAAAATATTATCGAATTTCTACGAGATAAATTAACAACAATTGGCTTTTGGGCTACGGATAAACACAAATTAGCAGACAACCATCAATATTTTGAGCTTCGCATCCGGAATCAGAGAGTTAAAATTTGTGAAAATGCATTTAAAATCTAAGTGATTCGTGAGCCCAAAGTAAATATTATATACTGACTAGATACAGGTTGGATTTCTCAGAGATACAACCGAAGCCTACTTACATCTAGTCAGACCACACTTGTACAAATTTCATATTCTTTTGGGAAACTAAGAAAAAAGCCAGTCAATCTACAAATTTACAAACGTATCCCACAACCATCAAAATCTTGAGCTTTTCATTCAAAGCCAGTGTTTAGTTCTGCAAAGTGTATGCTTATACGTTAGATACAGTCAAGAAAGTAATCTGTTATCAGCACGCAAGGCTTATCTTTTAAAAAAATTAAATACAAATACAAACCTGGCCACCATTTTGTGAACTCGAGGGTTTTTGCTGAAGGAGATTCTGTTCCCTGCCAATGCCAATACTGTTCCTCTTGAATGGTGAAAGTAATCCCTCCAGAATGGAAACCCAGCGATGATCCTCCAGTAGATGCCAAAAGATACGAGATAAAGTCATTCTCTTCCTGAAATTAGAATGTTATGCACCTTTTGCGTTTTTTCTTGTTTATTTGACTCAAAAGAACCAAACATACGCAGTCATGAAGCACACCTTTTGATATCGAAGTAACTACATATGGAGCCAGCGCCAGTGACTCAAAGGGTAGACTCCCGATCGTGCTGGTTAATAACAATTCAGGAGTTAGGAGTTAATACAATGGGCCACATTATTCTGGCCAATGTCGTAAGAGCTTCGCGTCAATTAGCAAAGTTAAGCGACAGTGAGGAGACCGTCCTCTGCGTCCAGAGGATGCAGCGACCCTTAGATGGTTCGGATCCCACATAATGCTGTAGGTTCCCACCGTCATAGCTTATGGCCTTAAATGTTGCGGAGGTTAAACAACCAAATCAAGCAGTTATTCTGGCCTGAACGTTATGCAAGTTTTTGGCTCTTTCGACTGTTTATCAATTACAAATATGAAACATCACGTGACCTTTAAACAGTATTTTTGCTAAAAGCATGTCCTGCATAATTTTAGTGAATGAAATTAACTTGCCCATAAAACTACTGATGGCAATAAAAGTAAATTATTGCTTTCATACGTTAAACTGTGACTCAAACATGCATTCTCCAAACTATTTAAAAAAATTTTTATGTCTATGATTATAAAATGAAAAAATTCATTATCATACCTGACTGGTAATGCTTAATAATCTTGCTCCTTTCCTCTCGCATCGCTTTTTCGCTTGTGCTTGAGAAACCTTTGTAAAGGTGTTCACGAAATAGCATTTCGTTCCCCACCTATGCCATTTCGGAGGACATTCAGATACGCTATTTCTTCTGCATCGAATACCTTACAAAAACAACGGAAAACTGTCTTTAGGATTATTAACTTTAATTTAAAGGGGAACAACATACATCTTTAGGTTAAAGACACTAAAGTCAATTTTGACGAATGACCCCCTCCCTACTTTTGCCTTCTACACCTATTTGTGAAAATTGAAATATGTATACAATTAACCATTGTTTCGAAAAAAATAATAATTTAATGAATAGCTGATCCCTTAAAGAAATCAAGCAAGTCCCCATTTTAATATAAAAATATAGTATGGGTTATCGTTACTATCATTTCTTTATTCTTGTATGTGTATTTATCTATTTTTTAAAATGAATTAACACAAAGATTAGGTTTAACCGGGTTTTATCTGCATCTTTATGTTATACGCTGTATATGGCCAAAGGCATGCAGGGTTGACAAAAATTTTAAAAAACTTTACAAATTTAATATTTTTAGTTAAAACAATATTTATATTATTTTAAACTATAACTATATTTAGTTTTGGATCACCTGAAGATCAGGGCCCCCAGCCTTCGTTAGGCTACTAACGAAAATATCACGACTTAACCTAACCAATCGTTAGGTCAACTGTACGCCCTTGACGATTGGTTAGGTTAAGTCGTGATATTTTCGTTAGTTAGCTTTATAAGGCTACTACGAAGGCTGGGGACCGTGATCTTCAGGTGATCCTTAGTTTTAAACGTTAAGTCTTAAAAAAATCTTCTACAGGGTGTCCACATTGTCTTGTCACCCCAGTAAAATATCAACTGATTTTCGTTTTTATTTCAGACCCATTTGAAACGTGTGATAGCAGCAACTATACGACTGAACAACGCATACTGGCTAGCAGTGACGTGCACAGACTTTCAGAAGGGCAGGGGCTCAGTTGAAAAAAGGGCACTCCCCTAACATTTTTAAAAATGAAATCCGCAATGCCATATAGGCTATATATATGTATACACACAAAGAAAAATTTTAAAATTGTATGTGGTAAATATTCTTAAATTCCATTAAATTCAATGCATTATTTTTGTATATAAAGCTGATTAAAGAAAATAAATGAAAATTTGTTGTAAAAAGGCATGTTTTTATTGCAAGATTTTCAAAAGATATGAAGATATTGAAATATTGGAGTGTATTTACAATTATTATTCAATTTTACTTATATTGACTTTTAGCTTGCTCATCATATAAATTACAGTATTCTGCTGTATATACATTTAAATATGGAATAATATGAAACTAGGGACGCCCTCCCTGATTGACAAAATAATAGTAACGGTATGTTAAGTTTATTATTCTAATAAAAAAATCATAGATCAAAGTAATTCCAGTTTTGAAAATCTGTTGAAGTAGTAGTAACTAAATAAAACTATAACTAATTAATTCAAATTTATGTCGAATCAATATATTTATGAATTTTTACTAAAAGGGCACTTTTGATATGAAGAAGAAAAAGGGCTGGGGCTCAAGCACCCCAAGCCCCCACCCCCCTGTGCACGTGCCTGCTGGCTAGTACCCTACCTGAGTCCATGAGCGACCACGTAATGTCAAAACCATTGAAAATATTCCTGCAGACTTCCAAGACAGATTCAATCGTTCAGCTCCAAAAAAGGTTTTGCCATTACGTTGTCGCTCATGGACCCAGATACTAGCCAATATGCGTTGTTCAATTGTATAGTTGCTACTATCATACATTTTAAATGGGTCTGAAAGAAAAATGAAAATTAATTAGTATTTTACCGGGGTAACAAGACATTGTGAACACCCTGTAGTTAAGTTCCAGCCCAACGGAAGACACTTAGATTGAATTTAAATTTTTCATAGCGTAATACAATACATTTAAAATAGGCCTACTGAAATTGAAGGTTTTTAACATAGACCAAACAATTAGTTCTAAAATTAGAGTATATGTCCATGAATGTGAATCATATACGGGTTTGGCTTTGGTCAGAAGTGAAATGATACCTCTTCTGAAAGAATTAAAAGGTATTCATACCCATTAAAATTTAATTTAATTAAAACAGTTCCTACTACAAGATTCTGACATCTTTTTCTTTTTTTAATATAATTCTCGCTGTCTTCAATTTTTAACAAACTAAGTGTACAGAAATTTAATTGGCATTGACAAAAATTAGTGAACATTCCAAATCTGAAAAAATATATATAAAGACCTTCGTTCAGAAAAAAAAGCAATAAACGAGGGAATTAGACAATACTTGAAAGTAAAAGTAAATCTGTCCTTGCCCAAAGAGTTGCTCCAAACGAAAAAGCAGTCTTGGAGAGTATCACGCTCTGTCAGAGACGCACGCCGCCTTGTTACTACGTGGGGGCGCGTGTCTTCTGGCAGAGCGTGATGTTCTCCAAGACTGCTTCGTCGCCAGGAGCGACTTCTGCGAAAGTAAGCACTCCTCCAAGTAGAGAGGTGATGTAGGATTTTACTAGTGATGCACCGGAGGCAGATTTTGGCCGGAGGACGGAGGGTCGGAACCTCCGGCTTAGTGTTTTTTCCTCCGGCCTCTGCCGGAGGTTCCGGCCAATTGATTTATTTCAGTATTTATATGTGTGTGTGGTCCATCGTCTCATCTATTTAGGGTTTATATATTATAGTCCTGCTATTTTAAATTATTGTCTTTAATAACTTAAACTTTAGAAAAGTCGACTTTCTATGCTTTGTGTGTGCTAATTTCTCTAAAAATTTCCATTGAACAGAATATCCTCAGGTTATGAAACTTATGATGTCTTGCTGAATGCTGAGTAAAGTAGCCTATATCAAATCAATTATTAATACAATCACTGATCACTCATAAAATAAATTATTATTACAGTCATCTGAGAACTGAAATATTCGGATAGGTGCAGAAATGAGGTTTTATAGAATTAAAACTAAAAGTTGTCAGAATTGAGTTTGGTGTACTTGGCACCTCCGGCCTTTAGTGAGACCTCCTGCCGGAGCAGGAGGTTTTCTAAAATGGCCGGAACTCGTGCTCGGCCGGAGCCCCAGTGCATCACTAGATTTTACCCGTTCACTCCCACAATCCTGCAAATAGGCTTTTATGGCTGGTTCGACCCAAGCCTACCCACACAGTTACAACAATTGCGTTTGAGAGTCTCCAATTTGGCTCTGAAGTGAAGGGTTGCTTCGAAGGACCACCCGAGTTATGCTCTCAGGCAGAGTGAAGCGCATAGGCTTATACGAAAATAAAATCCTAAGTCTCTCTTAGTTAACAGATCATAAATCTATGAAACTTATACTCTACTTATTCCATGGAACTATGTACAAAGTGGCCACAAAGTCCCTTTGCAGTGAAATTACCCCAAATCTGTATTGCCCTTGTTTTTCATGCAAAGGAACTTTGTGGCCCCTCTGTACAAACAAAACGATCGACAAGTCTGATATAGGCCTACCAGTCACTGACCTGGTAGCCTCAACAAGTACGAAATGTTCAGAGGAAGTAGGCGCTCCTACCCACGACCCGAGATCTATCTAACTAACTCTCCTTGAAGATAGTGCAACGAACTGATGTACCTAGTACCAAATTACAAATAATTATACTGTCTACATTACAAAACCGATGTAGATGGCTTGTAAACCAGAAATATAGTTACCTGTAACACTGTTCCCACCACAAAATTTAACTGAATGTGTTTTGCACTATGATCAACTACGAAATTTCTCTTACTAACTCTTTGCTATCAAACGATCTTTTAAACTGAACTATAATTTGCTATAAAGCTATAATTTTCAATACAAATGAACAGTTTTTCTTCGAGCTACAGGGTATCCACAATGTCTTATCACCCCAGTAAAATACTAACTTATTTTCGTTTTTCTTTCAGACCCATTTATCACTTAGATGGCATGCCAGTTCTTGGTTTATCTTTTGCTGTTCCTGTTGTGAACAGTTTCTTTGGAGGAGCTGCACGATTCAATCGGTTCTGGAAGTCTGTACGAATATTTTCAATGGTTTTGCCATTATGTGGTCGCTCATGGACCTAGGTACTAGCCAGTATGTGTTGTTCAATCGTATAGTTGCTGTTATCACACATTTCAAATGCGTCTGAAAGAAAACCGAAAATCAGTTAGTATTTTACTGGGGTGACAAAACAGAGTGAACAGTCTGTACTTATAAACGCAAACACTCTGACATCTAAAATCCGGCTCCATTCACGTGTGAGTAGTCTCAGATGCACTCGAGAATCATCATGCATCTGCCAACTTATATGGCCAGAAATTTTAAACTTTTAGCCTCCTTTTCTTATACGAACTCATTTCAATATTTACGGGTGAGAAAGGCGAAACTTCATTTCTTACTTGGAAATTACCTATACCATATTTATCTTCTGCACGAGAAAAAGGCTGCAGACCGCCATGTATTTACTGTTAAGCGATTTTGAACGTAGAAATAAATGCGCTTTGCTTTGTTTCAACTTTTTACTCAAGTGCGTTGAGATTTCCATTGCTGCGTTCTTTTGACCGAAAACTACCGACTCCCCAGTAACTGGGGGCCCGCAGCCCCCCTAATTACTGAGGCCCCGCAGCCCCCTAATTACTGAGGCCGAAGGCCTCAGCATCGTAGGGCCAGCTAAATGGGCTCGTAGGCCCCACTTTATCTCGTATTTATAAAAAAATATCTAATTTCTATTAGATAAATTCGACTGGTGACATTCGACGGGACATCTCAATCGCGGTTGCTGCAGTGCGCGGGGCTCCCATTCTGTCAATGTAAAATCACATGCGACTCGAGTCGTCACGACCCAAGTTGTCAGTCATGAGCCGCAAGACGATCCTGTGTCCGGCAAGCCTGAAGCTTCCTTTATTTGTAGGAATAAACTTTGTATCTTAACCTATTGCAGTCGAAAATAAAATCTTATTTTGAGTTTTATTTTTAAGTAGGCTTCAAAGCCCTAATATTAAATAATAAAATATAGTGAAGTAAAGCGTTTTGTCCGAGATATTGATTTTGCTTTCCGCATTAAAATCAAACTATCCAGGGTAACTCAGTGATGGAACACCTAGCTGTTTATCTGATGGTCGAAGGTTCGAGTCTTGGCTGGGATTTCAGAAACTGAGGTACTTTTCTGGGTCTTCTTTGGTGGGATCGTGTTCGAACTCCACGTATAAAGCTGTAGGTCCCCTGGATCTTTTCCGTTTGACTGCCGCCATTGAAACATAAGAGGTGAGTGCCCCCAGCCTTCTTTACTTGGCCTTATAAGGCTAACTAACGAAAATATCACGACCTAACCTAACCAATCGTTAGGTCAACTGTACGACCGTGACGATTGGTTAGGTTAGGTCGTGATATTTTTGTTAGTTAGCCTTATAAAGCTAACTAAAGAAGGCTGGAGGCCCTGATCTTCAGGTGATCCCCTTATTTTTCTGAGTACACGATTAAAACTTAAAAATTAAGCATGGATCTTGAAAGTAATTAAAATTGTTTATAAGAAACAAAATTTGAAGGGGAAATTAAGAAAAGCTTTTTTATAAAGTAACTTATTTTGTATCATCAAGACATTTCAATTAAAATACAAAATACAAAAAGTTTAATTATGTTTCAATGGCGGTAGTCAAACGGAAAAGACCCGGTCCCCTCCGTCAGATGACCTTTGCTTTGCGAATGAGGTTAAACAACCCCAAACAAACCCTGCCCAAGGGTTATGCAATGAGACTCGTTAGAGCTTTCTCCTATAGCAGAGAATGGATTCAGATTTATTCTATAGTGCATAAGAAATGGTTAATGGCTAAAATTGATTAGATGTGGCTTACCGACAACAGATTTTGCTAGTTCATCGTCTGACATGAATCTGATAGGACATTCCAGAGGATTCGTACTCTCTGAGTCGCACACAAAAGCGTCTTCTCGAAGTTTTCTCTGTTTCGGCCAGCCGTAAACTAATCCTCTTGTTTCAGAATGCGCTCCTCTGTAGTCGGACATATTCAGTTATACAAAAATCATCAAAATAACTTAAATATATATTAACCGTGCGAGGATTGATTTATCAGTATGTTGTTAAGTTAAATTTGGGTACTTTCCTGTTATCCCGGACCCCAGACTTTTTGCCGAAAATATCACAACTTAACCTAACCAATTGTCAAGGGCATACAGTTGACCTAACCGTATTTCTTGTATGTCTATAATGAGACTTTAAAAGATTATAAATAATAACAGAAAAACCGGTGCTTTCCTGTTAGGTCACAACTGTACGCCCTTGACAATTGGTTAGGTTAAGTTGTGATATTTTCGGCAAACAGTCTGGGGTCCGGGATAACAGGAAAGTACCTAAATTTGTATTGTTTATTCTTAATAAAAATTATGTAAAAAGGCCGTTGCTTATTCTGCAAACACGGGTAACAAAAATTCGATACAACTGTGAAGTGTTACTAAACATCTAATTTTCCAAGTTACAGCAAAGTCAATTGCTTGAAATGGTGCAAAATTATTAGTTTTCACCAGATTAATAAGCCCTTTGTTTTCAAAGTACGTGGCACATTTTACTGATTATATTTACATTATTCAAATAGTCATTTTTAATTTGTTTTACAAATTTCCATTGATTTAAGACTAAATACTTTCCTTGTGAATCCAAGACTTTGACAGATTTTTTCTTTTCCATCCCATCCTTCTTCATTCACAACGACCGGTTTCCACTCATCATCAGACCAAGCCTAAAAAGGTTTAAATTTAATATCCTAAATTATATACAGATGTACTTCCTACTGGAAGCAGATTTCAGTAAAATATTGTTAAGTTGAACATTCAGTTTAATACCAATATCAGGATTTCACCCAAAATGAGTTAACATGAGTTCAGGCTATTAGCTAATCTCTGGTAAAACTTAAAAAAAAAAAAAACTAATTTGGTTAGTAACCAGCCGTTGCTAAGAGATTTACTAAAACATAGTCAACTTATTTGCAATGAATCTTAAGTCATTAGCATATAAGCATTAAAAAATTCGTTTTTGCGCGAATTCCTTAGGCTGCTGAGGCAAAACTTAACCCTACTGTTCTTCAATTTGTGGTACTGCCTCGTTCGCTCTAAATTTGGAAGTATTATCGAAATTATGATTTATAATTAAAAATTTAAAAGAAAGCAAATTATAATGTAATGATAGGGTTGTTTAACCTCATTCGCAACATCTAACGGAGGAGACCCTACAGCTTTACGTGGAATCTGAACCACGGGTCGCTACATATTCAGGACGCGGAGGACGGACGGTCTCCCATCCAACTACTATGCAACCCAATGTCGCTTAACTTCGCTGATCAACGGGAAGCGGTGTTACGACACTGGCTACGACGTGGCCCAAATCAAATAATTGCAAAGTGTATGTACCAAGATAAGAGTTACTAAGAGTATCTTTACGAATAATTTCGATGTTAAATAGTAAAGTATACCGAATTTCTAGTATAAATTGAGATCCTGTAATCCTGTAAGCCCGAGTTAAATCAGTAAGAAGGGTCAGAAACTTGCTCACCCTCAGGCCAAACAAACTCGGCCTGTTGTGGTAGCTACTCGATTATTATTATTATTATTATCAACCCAATCCGGAGTCAGTATAACCCTACCCTATAAGTAAATTAAAGACATTGAGGTCGGGGGTTCGAATCCCAATAATGCTAGTAATAATCATACTGGAGTTAGCGCAACGACCTTCTCGCTAATTATTATTACCAAGAGTCGAACCCCGACCTCAGTGCCTTCATATCGCTTTTAAGGAAATTATGTTACCCACTGATTTATGGGTGCTGGCTAAGCGTGACATTTCATCGGCAAGCGTTTCTTTAGGGTTTTGTTGAATAAGGTTATTTGTGTCGATGAAATTCTCCGTTGACGAGATATTGTTGTTGTTGTTTGATGAAGATGTTTAATCTCCTTCACAATGTCTAAGGTTATATGACGGAGGGAACATACAGCTTTACGTGGGATCCGACCCACGAGTCGCTCCATAATCTCGATGCGGATGACGGCCTCCCCATGCAACTACAACCTAATGTCGTTAAACTTCGCTGATCAATACTGTCCGAATGGTATGTAAACTTCTAGGGTAAAAGTGATGTTATGTTATTCACTTCAGTGACTCATCTTTGTTTATTCATGCATTACTTACCTGCAAGTAGCCAACGTAAGGGGCCCCTCCTCTTCTTAACCTTATAAGTTGTCCAGAAAATGGGGTATGAACAACAGACTTCGGTTGCAATTCTGTTCATGATGTAAATAAAAGTAGTGAACAAAACGAGTTAATGTTAATATTCGTGATAAAGTAACTGAACGAATATGTTAATTATATTGCATAAAAAAACATAGCGCCATATTAAAGATGGTTAGTAATGGTTAAAAATTCAAAAGTACGGGATACCCATACACATGTCCACAGGGCAAAAATCTATGGCACAACATAATTACAGTATATTCACAATTGCTTGAATGATGCAACACGAGTGATTACAAGTAAATATCTATTCACGTTTTCTGAACATCTTAAAGTACTGAGAAAGGTGTTTTTTGACGTACTTGGAATAGTGGAATGAGAAGCACAGATCACACTATCAGGCCAGCCACACCGGTGAGTTGATGCATCGAAGAGTGTGTCAGCGGGGCAAGCCATCAGGGTTGCTCTTCCTTTCCAGCAGTTCGCGAATTTTGAACAATCCTGTGGTTTTTCGTATATTGTGATATACAGAGGTATATATATATATATATATATAAATACAGCTCAAAAAGTCTCAACCCATTGAGAATTACATTAATTAGTTACAGTAACTTGCTTTGAAGTGAATGGGGGAACGTTTTAAACATTCCGATATGGTTCCATAAATAAATGCATTTCCCATCGGGTGAAGAGCTTTAATGCATTTCCCAGTCAGGATAGACGCTTTTCAGACACACTATAGATTTTGAAGACGCAAACGAACCAATTTTGACCAGTTTTTTATCCGTTTCCTGCATACAGAAACTATAGAGGCAAAGCGTTGCACACCAAAAACAAGAAAAAAAGTCATATTGACCAATACTCGCTACTATTAACCCTTTGAGTACCAGTGGGACCATAATGTACCACCGGAAATAACATAAATCGTACTAAAATGCAGCTTTTCTACAAATACTTCTACATTTTCATATAGGTTGAGTTTAGTTACTGGAAAACTCGCCCAAAATGTGTAAGTAACTTTACTAAAATATTTGATTTTGAATAACAATAAATCTTATACTTTTTGGTTTAAAATAAATATTCGTAAACGAAAGAGTTAAGACGTTTAGTTTAATAATTACAAATGATCGCATCCACAACTGACAAATACACGATTGAGAAGACATTTCCATTTGATGACTAGAAATTAACGGCAGAAATTATCTTTTAAATAGCTGATCGCGAGGTTCTCTCTTGTTACCATGCAGCCTTCCTTTCGAAGAAACCACGAATCATTCTGAAACTTCTAAGTGAATCCACAAACCAGCTGCATTACATTTAAGGATAATTTAAAACATTATGAAAATATTGCACTGAAGACAATAAGCCTTCCCGTTTAAGGACAAACAGTATTCCGCTCAAACAGATGGGTTCTCAATTGAAGATTGACTGGTCCCATCACTTTTAAAAGCCAATCCTCCCTATACCGTGGTTGGAAGATTATATATTCAGTTGTTTGTTCCCTTTAACATGTCTGAGTGAGGGCATTCAGACGAGCAGTAACGTCATGAAATGAGAAAATAAGTCTTCTTCAAAAGGAAAACTGGGTCGAGCCAAACAATTTTGCGGTTTATGCGTTTAAGTGCAATAACCGCACCTAGATAAAATGGAAAGTGAAAAGGCAATAAAGCGAGAAACATGGAGCAAGTGAGACTCGAACCCGCGTCGCGTGATTTCAAAGTCAACGGTCCTACCGATCACGATTCACTTTCCATAAAAAAGCATTCACACGTTTCCTAAAGGCGGTGGTGGGGGAGATTGAATGAAGTATGGTCAAACAAGGGTAAATGTTGGCCTCGCTTGAATGAACCTTTCTTGAGGTTCTGGCATATTCAATAGGAGCGCCGACTTTGAAATAGGGTTGCTAACGTTTCCTCACTGAAATGGGAGAGATCCTGCCCTGAGAGATACCATAAAAGGACTTAATGGTAACACGAATAAAAAGTAGACCAATTAACTCGTTATTTATCTATTATGCAGAATACATGGACCTATAGTCTTTCACTAATCACTGTTTAAAACGCTACTTTTTCTCACTCCTTGCTGCTTTTAACATACTTTTATCAGCACAAGCAAGATCAAAACACATCTACAGATCTACAGAAGCTGAGGCTAACAAAGACCCTAAGATCCACTCCAAGGTTAGCCGGAGAGAAAGGAAAGAGTAGGGGGTTAAGAGAAGAGAAGAGAGTAAGGGGTTAAGTAAGGAGCAACACCTATCACTCGTGGGTTAACATTCATTCAGAAAAAGAGAAAAAAGACTCACCATCATCATCCGCCGGCCACTGCCGACAAGTCAGAAAAATAGTCGGAGAAAATAGGAGAGGGGTGAAAGATGAAAAGAAGTAAAATAAGAACGCTTACAAACCATGCAAACACAGTCTTAACTCACTGTCTTAAGCTCACTTTTTATCAACTCGACAAGCAGAAGATATGAGTCAATTTTTCCAAAGTGCCATCATCAGTGAGAAAGCTCTCTCTACTTCAACATTTGATCCAGGAATGCTCAAAACAAAACAAAGTATATGTTTGAGTTTAAATAATGAAAGCGAACATTCTGAACAAACAAACCCACTTTAAATGATAGTACCGGTACTTGACAGTTTTGAAACTACTGTTTGAGACACCTGTTACTTCATCATACAAACTATCAACATTAGTAACTGTTATTTAGATGTAATTTCTCTGAAAGAGTTCTTCTGGACACACTGCAGTATTTTATGACAAAGCTAACACAACTACAGCTTCTACAGGAGATGAATTGTTTCCAGCACAGTACTCGAAGCTAAAATCCAAAATAAACTTCAGGCATTCTTTTTTGCCAAGGAAAAAAATGAACACATCAAAGGCTGGCCAACCTTCTAACAATCTCTGTATGGTTGGCAATAAAGACAGCCATTGGTTAGCATATGTCTTAGCACATTCTGAAGCGCAATATCTACAAAGTCACAAACATTCTGGAATTCGGCTCATCTTTGGCAGTGTGAGAAGTCAAACAGTTACTGACTTTTCAGTATGTACTGCGTGTAATATAGTTAGATTTCAGAATGTTATCCTCCTGGTTAAGTAAAATCTCATACAGTTAATTAATTTTTCTGAAGTTTACACAGGAGTTATGAGCAGAGTATACTGATAGGTTTTCAACAGGCAACCTAAAGCTTTTCACACTGTTAATGACTGCATCAGAGAAATCAAATGATATGTATATATTGATGCATATATACTCATATGCTCATAATATACTCATATATATGCTCTTGTTTTATTTTAGTAGGTGGGTGAAATTTTTCTGTACGTGGCAACTGCAACCGCCCACGTACAGAAAGATTTCACCCACCTACTAAAATAAAATAAGAGCATATATATATAAGCATATGCGTATATATGCATCAACATATACATTTGATTTGATTTGTGATCAAATACAAAAAAAAAATTATTTTAACCCACCCAGTAAAATTGGCTTAGAAGTAGCCGTGTCCCACTGAGAAGCCAAAGAAGTATATACATTTTAAAAATGAGGGTGAATCGGACAAATTTTATTAAGTAATTTCAACGTACAAAATTTATTTTTATAAAATTACGTATTTAATTTATAATTTCTTAATTAATATTCTTAAAAACTGCAATGCAAATATCAAGCAACTCGGACGGAGGATATTTTTGCAGCCAATCAAAGATGCTGGGGGTTGATGACTGTTAGAAAATCTAGAAGAGGAAGAGCCATTGTTGTCCCAAGGCGATATGATGACTAAGCTGATTGATGCAGCATTGCTTGTATATATTAAATTAAGGTGTATATATACACCCATCTCATAAATGTAAGGTTAGTGAAAAATTCACTTAATTTAGAGCTAGCATTTTTGGGCTCTTGTGGCATCATTGTTTGGGCACTCTTGTGGCATCATTTTTTGGGGGCGCTGCGCGTCCTTCCTACTCGTTTGTTGAATGCGGCACTTACAGGGCTGGTCTTATAGAGAGCTCTATTGCAATTCAGTTTGGTTGTTTAGATAAAAGATTGTTGCATCGTGCAGGTTGTGTTGTTGTTGCAAGGTTTAGAAAGAAGACCATAAATAATGTCCCTTTTGTTTTTTATCTTAATTTTATGCAACTGAGGCCTAAGGTAGGCCCACATCGAGTCAGCAACCCTGAGGTAGGACCTAATAGGACCTCCAAGTCCGTAAGTTTTTAGTCTAGCTTAACTTGGGCTGTAGGTTAAACTGGCCCTTCAGAGCTTGGCCGTTCAGGGCTCACCTGGGATTCTGAACCCAATAAAATAAAAATAAATAAAATAACAATGACGTAATGACTCGACTGTAAACAAAAAATTAATGGCGTCTCATATTCAAAGTTAATTAAAGTTGTATATTGTAAATAAATGCAAAATGCCTTTAAAGTGTTCCGCGGTACTCTGTAACAATGTAGAAACTTCCATTTGAATAATTACGTCAGCATGACTTATAAAGGGGTCATTCAAAAACCACGTGGTCCTTTTTCGGTGGTTTTCAAACCCGTCCCCCAACCTTGTGGTCATTTGTGGCCAATGACTTAAACCCCCCTCCAAAACCACGTGGTCTTCCGATGTCACCCCCACCCCTTCTTAATCTTTTGTAAAATGTAAGGTGCCATATTAGATTTCTTATATTATTGAGAGGTAATGGGGTAAATGAACAATTAAAAGGCATATCTTCGAAATAAACTCTATTAATTGGTTCTTTCTTTCATTCAAAATAATATCTGGACTAAAAAATTTAATTTTAAATGTGTTCACAAAATTATTTATTGGAGCAAACATATTGGATACATATTAACATATTGGATGCATACATATTAATTGGAGCATAATAAGATAAACAATATTATAAACATATTTTAATGCTTAACATTGGCCACGTGGTTAAACGTCAAGATCCCCCCTCCCCCCTTTAAGGACCACGTGGTTTTTGAATTGCCTTAAACGGGAACAAGTGACTCTGCTTTCGGGGGTTTAGGAAAGTTAATCGCCCACAATTCACCGCCCACAATTCATCGCTCATACACTTCACCGCAACGCAATTCACCGAACATACATATATACATTTTATATACAGGGTGTTTCAGGAGAAAAGTTCAATACTTCGGGAGGTGATAGTATCGGTCATTGTGAGAAAAAAGTTCATATGAACATGTGTCCAATTCTGAATGGTTACGGAGATAGCGCTGTTTGAATCTACAAATACAAAAGCATTGTTAATGGTAATCAAGAAAGAGAAACCAATTACTCTTTCTAACATTTAATGTTTAAACATTGGCATTTTGAATGGTATCAGATACAGAAATGACAAATTTGTTAGTTTACAATACGTTTTCGAAAATCCCACCGTTAACCTCAATGCACTTTGCAACTCGTGTACGAAGATCGCGTGTTGTTCGTCCGAGTTGATCTTGACGTTCCTTTATGCGGGCAGCAGCATCCAAAATGTGCGCTAGCAATTCGTCTCGTGTATCCACCTTTCTTTTGTAAACTTGACTTTTCATCCGTCCCCACAAACAATAATCTAACGGAGAGAGGTCTGGAGACCTTGGTGGCCATTGAATAGGACCACCGCGGCCGATCCATCGACCAGGGAAAGTTTGATTTAGGTATTGCATCACCAGACGGGTAGAATGTGGAGGAGCTCCGTCATGCTGAAAGTACATACCAGCGCGTGTAGCCAAAGGAACATCCTCCAATAGTCCTGGCAATTCATTTTGCAGAAATTCTAGGTAACTTTGTCCTGTAAGACGATTCTCTAAAGTAACAGGGCCAATCAGCTGATCATCGATGATACCGCACCACACATTGGCAGAGAAGCGATGTTGAAAATTTGTTTCCACAGTGGCATTTGGATTTTCGTCTGACCACCGATGAGAGTTACGAGTGTTGTTGATACCGTCACGGGTGAAAGTAGCTTCATCGGTGAACAGTATTAATCGAAGCAATCGGCGATTAGCATTTACCCAATGACAAAATTCCAGTCGCGCAGCGCGTCTCCTGGTTGAAGGTGTTGTACACGCTGTACATGATATGGATGCAAGCCTTCCTCACGTAATGTTCGCCATACTCTTGTGTGTGGTACACCGAGACGTGTAGAAATTCTTCGTGAGCTTGTAGTAGGACTACGCTCTACCAACTGAAGAATGTTTTCCATCCACATCTTGTTCACCTTCACGTTCAGATGAAACATGAGCGCTGGGAAGTGTACCAATCTCACGCAATGTGTTGAAAACCCTGGTAAACACTCTTCGATCCGGAATTCTGCGGTTCGGAAACCGTCGACGGTATTCTGCAACAGCAGCTGTTGCATTTCCATCCCAAAAACCGTAGATATACACCATATCTGCATATTCGGCATGTGTGAAGGTGTGTGGCACTCTTAACACTGCTTCAAACACCAAACAATGTCACTCACAACAGTCAGCTGTCGATTGGCTTATGTTACATGGTTCAAGCTTATAGGGGAGGGAAGGGGGAAGAAGAGCTGCGCGCGCATCAGATTCAAACAGCTCTATCTCCGTAATCATTCAGAATTAGACACATGTTCATATGAACTTTTTTTCTCACAATGACCGATACTATCACCTCCCGAAGTATTGATCTTTCCTCCTGAAACACCCTGTATATACTGTTTATTATGTATATTTATTTGCTCTCGTCATTTTCGTTTAAACTAACGAAAATATCACAACTTAACCTAACCAATCATCAAGGGCGTTCAGTTGACCTAACTGGGCATTTTCCATTTTATTTTGTTTTTCCGCTTAAAACAAACGGAAAATGTGTTTTTCGTAGGTAGTCCCGATAATACTTGATGAAGACAAAGCATTGGATGTTGTTATCAATTTCGGCGTTATTCTCTCATCCTTAACTTGCCCGAAATGTGATAGTGAGTGCCTAATACGAAAAGATCAGAAGATATTTAGGTGAAATAACCAATATTAACCTGTTAGGTTAATTGAATGCCCGGTTAGGTCAACTGAACGCCCTTGATGATTGGTTTGGTTAAGTTGTGATATTTTCGTTAGTTTAAACGAAAATGACGAGAGCAAACATACATAAGCAGTTTGGTAGTCCCGATAATACGTAGGCGATGAATTATCCTGAGCGACAATTTGTGGACGGTGAATTGTGGGCGATGATTTTTCCGGAGACCTGCTTTCGGAGATCAGAGTCAGGAGTCACTAAGAGCCAACAGCTGCTCGCTGACTCAGTCAGATTCCTGCGCAGGCTGAAAATGCCGGAAGCCCAACACTGTACATATACCTACACTGTGATATAATAATAGAAAATAATCGTCTTGGTATAAAATACCACTTCAATTAATTCTAGGAATCACGCATGCGCGAGGAGCAATCCTCGGCCCTCGCCCGTTCAGTCAGATTTTGTTCTCCCGGATGTGAGGTTGCATCAGTTTTACCAGAGTCCCAGCAGAGCAAATTATAATAAGACTTACTCCGTCGAAGAACAAAAGCCGACTGAATATTCTTCTTGTGCTCTTGGTCAATCTTGGAAGCTTGGCTTTTAATAAATAGACCCAATATTTATGAAAAATATCCACGTTGGAGTTTTTTCAAATTTTGCATGGATTACGACGCATAACAGTTTGTATGCGTTTTCAATATTCATCCCTAGTATCAGTTGACACAAGGACCATATTGCGCACAAAGGTCTCTCCCACTTATGTTTTTGTTACACAAAATTCTTTAGGAATTCATGGCAAAGTTTATTGTATTACAAACTTTCATCGAACTAATACACTGTGTGTGTGTATATATATATGTATACCATTGGAACGATCAATATCATACGGAAAATCTGCAAACCATAGCGGAGTTTTTACTCGCTAGCGATTTGTTTGGATGGTTGGACGGCGTGAGACTTGATACTCTTCACTACACACACACACACATATATATATATATATATATATATATATATATATATATATATATATATATATATATATATAATGGCAACCACCTGTCCTCGGTTCCGCGAGTTGGTCTTTTTTTCTCACGGAGGTTTGGCTGGGGGCTCTACCTTTCGACCGAGCTTGGTGTAAAAGAGAATTGCTTTCTTCATTTCTCCATCTCACATATCCAGGTGTATATCCACCTCATCGGGGACTGTTTCGAGTCTTCTTTCATATTTCTAATGTCATTTGGTGACTGATTAAAGTATCTGATAACAAAACTATATTTCTTCGAAGTTGGGATGTCCCTTGTCTGGCATTTAGTTTGGGAATACTACACATTTTACTTCTCCTATTTTTCAATGTTGTTTGGATGGTTATTGGGTTCAGTTTGAGGTTAGGTACTAGTTTCCCTATTTTTTCATCTGTGTATACTATGGTGTACCTTCCTCTTCTTCTTCTTCTTCTTTCCAGCGAATATAGACTTAATGTACGTGGCCTTTCCCAGTAATTTAGTTTTATGCAGACATTGATTGATCTCAGGAGAAATTCAAAGAAACTTCACAGCCATTCTATTGATTTATTGTTTTGTTATATGGGACGTCAAGAGAGCAATATTTTAGTTTTGGTATGATCAGTGTTTTCAGTAAGGCAATCGATACTTTCTTGTCCCTTCTTTTAAAAGTTCTCGTTATGTCCCGTAATTCTTTTTGCTTTGTTTATCTCTTATCTTATTTTGAGTCTCAAATTTAGCATCATCGGTCGTTATAACTCTTACATCTTTTGCTTTCGTGCTTCTCCGAATTTCTTGTCTATTTGGGACATAATATTCTACTTATTTTAGTTCTTCATTTCTCCCATATCTTTAGAGATGAAAAATTTCGGTGTTACATTTCATGTTGTTGTCTCCTGTCCATCTGTATATTCTTTTTATGTCCGTCTGTAAGAATTTCGCATCATCCGCAGTTCTAATTTTACTGTTGATTTTTGTATTCGTCAGCAAAGGATGTCGTCCATGTTTATTAGCATAATAATGAATAGGAGTGGGGCTAGCACTGTTCCTCGTGGTCCTGAGGTACGTAATTTCGATTCTGTTGTTGATATTCTTTGGATTTTAACAACTTGCTGACGTTCTCTGAAGAAGTTATGGATCTAATTTTTTGTTATTCCCATATGTTTAATTTTGTTATTATATTTGTATATATTCGAGTAAAACTAGCGAGCCAAAATAATAAATCTATAATGAAATCTAGAGAGGAAAGAACTTGTATAATTTTTTTATGTCCATGTAATAAAGAGAGTATAGTTGTTGTTTTTTATGCAGGAAAGATGGGCCAAGGGCAAATGCCGCAAAAATCGCTCCTCCCATAGAAGAAGGAGAGACCCAAAATCAAGGTCCAGGGTTTTCGAGATACCTAGACACTCTGCGTTTGAAAGATGGGAGGTCGTAGACAGGAGGAAAGATGGATTGAGGGAGATTGTTCCAGAGTTATCCGGTTGAGTAGATGAAAGACTGAAAATACCGATTAGCCCTTTCATTAGATAGGTGGACAGAAAAGGAATGAGAAAGTGTAGAAAGTCTGGTGCTGCGTGCTCCCCTTAAAGGAGGAGGCATGCAGTTAGAGAGTTCAGAAGAACAATGTCCGTTATAATAGCGATAGCAAAGAGGGAGTGAGGCAACATTGCGGCGAAAAGAGAGAGATTGGAGACAATCAGTAAGAGGCGTGAAATTGATGAGACAAAAAGCCGTTGATTCCACCCGGTCAAGTATGGCTGTGTGGGTTGAGCCACCCGACACATGAGAAGCATACTCCATACAGGGGCGAACAAGACCCATGTACAGAGACAACAACTGAGTGGGGGTGAAGAAACCGCGGAGGCGGTACAGCACACCCAACCTCTTAGAAGCTGTTTTAGAAAGAGAGTGAATGTGATCTTTCGAGGAAAGATCACGAGAAAAGGAAACGCCAAGAATGTTAAGAGAAGAGGAAGGAGTCACTTGTGTGTTGTTGAAGGTAAGGGGATAATTGTGTAGAAGATTGTAACGAGTAGACAGATAGAAGAACCGAGTTTTTGAGGCATTGAAAACCACAAGTTTTTTTCTGCCCCGATCAGATATAGCAGAAAGATCAGAGGTCAGGTGTCCCATAGCCGTCCTACGCGAACCATGAAGTGACTGCTGTGAGGGACGCTTTGGGAAGCGGATGGAGAAGTGAAAGAGTGGAGTTGCTTGAAGGACTTCTCAAATTATCCTTCCTTGTCGGCATTCCCCGCTTCTTACTGACTGTCTTCAATCTCTCTCTCTCTCTCTCTCTCTCTCTCTCTTCGCCGCAATATTGCCTCTCTCTCTCTTCGCCGCAATATTGCCTCTCTCTCTCTTCGCCGCAATATTGCCTCTCTCTCTCTTCGCCGCAATATTGCCTCTCTCTCTCTTCGCCGCAATATTGCCTCACTCTCTCTTCGCCGCAATATTGCCTCACTCTCTCTTTACCATTGCTATTATAACGAATACTGCTCTTCTGAACTAACTGCATGCCTCCTCCTTTAAGGAGAGCACGCAGTACCCGACTTTCGACACATTCTCATTCCTTTTCTGCTCCTCTCTCTAATTCAAGGGTTAATCGGTATTTTCAATCTTTCACCTACTCAACCGATCAATTCTGGAACAGTCTTCCTCAATCCATCTTTCCCCCCGTCTATGGCCTCCAATCTTTTAAACGCAGAATGTCAGGCATCTCGAAAACCCTGGACTTTGATTTTGGCTTTCTTCTTCTTCTATGGAAGGGTCATTTTTGCGGGCATTCGCCCTTGGCCCCTCCTTCCTGCATAAAAATACTTACTCTTAGCAGTGTATATTTATCCTTATGGAATGGTAACCGAATGATGTCCGAAAATGTTTGTCACTTTTACAGGAGTCTCCACCTCCGGATGCGGACCTGTATTCAAATTATCATGAGTTAGGTATTTTGAACTGTCCAATCAAGGGCCATGTTTCATTTGTTCCAAAGGCTGACTAATCAGAGGAAAGAAAATATTTTCACATCTTAAAGCTGATACTATTTCGTTGGAACGTATATACACATTTCCTTTCAATTTTTCAAAGGTTCCGTGCGATGATTCCTCATTTCACGAAGGTCAAGCTTGTCGCCCCTCCTATATATATACACACACTTAGGCACTGTGCGATATAATTTGAGTGGAATTTAGCTTTGCATATCGTTCTATTCATTCTTGCAACATTTCCCACAGTATATCTCCCCTGCAGTTGCTCTGAACATTCTTTACTCTTCCTCTTTTAGTGGAGTGACTGAGGTAGCCATTCCATTAATTTTAACACCTGTTGCTATTCTCACTGTTCCAGGAGGCTCTATCTTTGATTAAATTTCGCAGTGTGCTAATTAGATTCATAGAGGCGAAAAACGATCACTAATTAAATGACAATCTCATGTGACAAATACTTGCCAAGCTTTTCATATTAAAAACAAAAACTATCACAGTGTACTTTTATAGGCTGTTTTCTAAGATGCGATTCTAAATAAATGATTTGCTTTAAAACTCATATTTTCGTTTCCATGGTAACGTGGGGATGGAAGTGAACTAAAAATTCTTTGAAATTATTCATCTTTCATTGGTTTTTACGCATGCGTAGAGAGAGGATATGCAATTTAAAAGTAAAATATATAAATTAGTAAGTTTCAATGTGTACAGATGAGTCATCATGTTTAAAACTCTACTCCTTTAAGTTAATTCATATATATATACAGGGTGGCCCATAAGTCCCAATCGGTTATAATTAAAGCGAAAATACAAAATTCAAACAAAGTAAGTTTGTAATAAGTTTAGAAATATTTATTGATTATTCAAAACCCGAAATATAACCATCTCGACAAATATTCTTTCCTTAGTAATCAGTTACGTCAGTGTGAGCTCCGCTAGATGGAGTTTCGCTCTAATTATAACCGACTGGGACTTATGGGTCACCCTGTATATTTAGGGTGCTCCAAAAAAACAACATGATTTTGAATATTTGCTCCCCAGTTATTTTCTCATTGCTATCATGCTTCTGAATACTTTTGGGAATTTTTAGCTCGATCCTAACATATTAAGCTTTGCCACCAGCCTCATGTAAAATTGAGGTTTTGTGATTTTCGAATTATGCAATTAGGTCTGATTTGTAGCTATTATTACTTAAGATTAAGTTACATAAACCTCATAAAAATAAATTAGGCTTAATTAGAATTGATTTAAAAATACAAAGCATTGATATAGTATATGTATATGTGTAAAAAAAACAAAGACGCGCTTAAAATTTGGTATTTCTTCTTATTTCTAGGGAAATTAGATGAAGATTGGCCTTTACCGAGGTTTATGTCCCCTCATTCCTGCGTAATTGTTTATAACTGTAGCCATCAGGTTTATTTTTGTTTTAGCAGGAGTGGGCCTCTTCCTTTTGGCAGTTATAAACAGTCCGTTTTGATCTTATTTTGATTTTACAGAAGATGGTTTAGTGTCCCTTTTTTGAAATCAGGAATTAGTTTCCTGTGGCGTTCTACAACCTGAAGCATGTACTGTCTTTGGGGCTCGTCCTTGGTAATGTTATTTGAGTAATCTTGAATGAGCTTCACAGCTCTTTCTGCAAGATCATTTACTACTTTGACACTTCTAACATATTCAAATACTTTTTTATATTCAGAATCTACGTTCCACTCACTTGGGTCCTTTGTCATCCATTCCATATCTATTTCCAGAGTTTGTAAAAGAAACATAGAGTTTACTCCAAATCAGCGAAATTAATTTCGTCGAAGAGTTTAATTTAGGGAAGGTGGGAACTTCCATTTTAAAACTGTTTACTTTTTTCATCTTCATAATTTTTTTAGCTATTTGGCGCTTTTCAGAGATCTCAATTTTATTTGAAAACAGTGAAAATGAAGCTAACTCTTCTGTCATATACCAAAAATGTCTTTCAAAGGTTTTTATAGCTGCTGAGGTCACATCTGAATCAATTTTACAATAAGAATTTAAATCGTGCCACAATTTTAGGTCATTTATTGCAGCATCAGCTGCATTGGTAGCTGATAACCAGGGTTGTATATAAAAAAGCGATGTGAATGTGCAAAAGCGTTCAAGATTTTTTATTTTTTTGGAATCGTACCCAAGTTGACCACTGAAAGCAAACATTTTAGCCGCATACAAAATGTACGCCATCCACCTTGCATGGTGATATGCTCCTGGCTTTAACCAATGCACACCACGAGGCGGAGTCCCTCCCAAGAGAATAAGCATAAGTTCCGCACACTCTTTGTAATCTCCTCTTGGTAATGATTTTTTGTCAGAACTTTGGGTCAACGTTTCTTGAAGAAATTTTTTAACATCTTCACAACGAGATTTTAAGGATTGATCTTTAAATTCAAGAATTTTGAAATTTTCTTTATTGATGGTATTCCAAAACTTCTGAAAATTTTGAAAATCTAAATTATTTGGACTAATTGTATCGCCGAAAAGTTTTGACCAAACTGCTTGCAAGATTCTTTCCAGTATGTGGTGTCTACAAGCAAAAACGAAAAGTTTTTTTTTGAATAATTCTTCTAATTTTACACAGGCTCCATTTTTCCAGCCGGAGTTGGACGCCGTAGTGTCAAAAACAAGACCATATATATTGGATTCGACTTTCCATTCAGCTGCTGGAGAATGAGTAGCATTCGCTTGTGTATTACCAGTGCCATCGACGATTTTTGGAACGCCAAGGAGCTTTCCCTCTTCATATCCTGGGGCACCAGATATCAGCACTCCTAATCTTTCATCATCTTCATGCAAAATTGATTTTGATTTCTTCGCCTTTTTCTTGCCGCACTATTTTACTTGCTGTCCTCGTACTTGTTTTAGACGTGATATTCTCCAAATCAACTCCCCTCTCTTTTGCGATGGCAGCCATAAATGCAGTTCTTTGGCCAGAAGATAAATTTAAACGATCAGCCATTTCAGATATTTTTTTACTTTTGAATGGGTTTCGTGAAAGTTCTAGTGTGATAGTTTTCGAACGCTTTCTTTTTTATTTTTTATCAGAATTTGAAATCACATTTTCATCATTATCACTATCATCTAGTTCTAAATAATCTTCATCAACAATGTCTACTCATCGTTAAGTTCGCTAGTTGAAGCCTCTTGTAGCTCTCTTCTTCGCATGTCTGTCTCCATTCTGTAAGTGAAATTCTCTTCCCTATTCCTTTTAGCTTAAACCTTTTTTGAATACTTTTTATCTTCGGATTCGAAAAGAACTTTTCTACTCTCTTTCATTGCATTTATTAAATCAATATCCTCTTTTTCTGTTCTGTCGTCCTCAACCGATCAGTTTGAACTCTGCGTTCAGCATCTTTATGGGCAATAAAAAAATAGGAGTCAAGGTCTCTAACGAAATTTTCTTCCTTTACCTTGTTGGAATTGGAACCTTTCTTTTTTTGGAGTGTCCTATAATTCTCGTAAAGGTCTAAAATCTTTTTCTTGACTTTATCTTTACGTTGTGTTTCGATTCCTGATTTCATCCACCGCTTTTCTGTATCTTCTGATATTTTTTCATCAATTGTACCGTTAAAATTTCTAAATTTCTCTTTCTTCATTGGTCCATCTTTTAGGTAGAAAAAATAGCGTAAAATGTCCCCCCTTCGTTGGGATTCGAACATCAGAGAGTTTTTCGATAGGCTTTTCTATTAGCTAGATTATATCATCTTTTCTTAAGGAAATATTTGAATTATCCTTTGATTTTTTATTTGGATCATCTTCATTATTATTACCGTTTCCGTCTGCCATTGAAAAGTAATTAATTATTGCTCTTCTTGACAAAAAAATAAGTATTAAATTTTGTAATAATTATTTAAGTTTATATAAACTCAAGTAAAACTACGATTTATTTAATAGATACGCTATTTATGATAGGTAAATCTGAAAAAAAAAATGTAAGTATTAAATATAATAAATTAATCCAATAAAGCATATTTTTCAGCTGCCTGGTGGCAAGGTTTAGTATGTTTCAATGTAGCTAATATTTTTTTCTGGCATTAATATGATATAAAAGAATGAGAAGAAGCCCAGGGAGCAAAGTTTTATGAGCATTTTACAACATTTTTTAATTTTCGGAGCACCCTAATATATATATATATATATATATATAACCTTTCAACCTTTCAAATGTTCCGTGCGATGATTCCTCATTTCACGAAGGTCAAACTTGTCGCTCCTCCTCTCGAGTTGGCCTGGTGAAGTAGTGAGGTGGTTTCTTGTACTCTCCACCTCACATACCCGGGTACGTCAGGCTCATCGGGGATTGTTTTGAGCCAGGCGTCTAATCTTCTTTTGAAGATGTCCACCGCAACACCACTCGTGTTCCTTAGGTCTTTGGGCAGCTGATTAAACAGTTTTCGTCCTCTCACAACAAACTATTTTCTTTCAGGGTTAAGGATGTTCGCTGTCTAGCCTTTAATTTGGGAACACGACACAGACTTCCTTTTCTACTTTCCACTGTTGTTTGGAGTGTTACAGGGTTCAGAGTAGGATTAGGGACTAGTTTCTCCATTATTTTCCAAGTGTAAATAATGGTGTCTCTCTCTCTCTCCTCCTTTCCAGTGAATATAGGTTTAATTCGCGTATCCTTTCCCAGTAGTTTAGTTCTTTGCACCCATTGATCTTGGCTGTGAAGCTTCTCTGAATCCCTTCTAGTTGTCAATGTCTTCTTTTTTTATATGGGCATATTAGGACCGAGCAGTATTCCAATTTTTGTATGATCATTGTTTTCAGTAGAGGAATCATTATATTCCTATCCCTTCGTTTAAAGGTCCTCAGTATCTGCCCAGTTACTCTCTTTGCTCTGCTTACTGCTATCTTATTTTGTGTTTCAAATTTCGCATCATCACTCATTACAACCCCTAAATTTTTTGCTTTGGAATTTCTGGATTTCCTGTCAATTTGGGGTATAATATTCCATGGATTTTAAGGTCCTCTCTTTTTCCGTACTGTAACAGCTGAAATTTCTTAGTGTTAAACTTTATATTATTGTCTTCCATCCACTTGTAGATTCTGTTCATGTCTATTTGTAGAGATCCTATATCTTCTGGGTTTCTTATTTTTCTACTGATCTTTGTGTCATCGGCAAAGGGTGTTACTGTGCTGTCTCTGGTAACGTCCTCATCTATGTCAGTTAGCATGATTATGAAGAGTAGTGGAGCTAATACTGTTCCTTGTGGTACTGAGCTGAGGACCTCTGATTCTGATGAAGATACTCCTTGTACCAATAGCGGACTGGCCATCTGGAGCACCGGGAGAATTCCCGGTGGGCCGGTCGATCTGTGGGCCAGTGAATGTAACACGAAACATATAGACAAAAAAGAAAAGTAAATGATCTCCCATCTCCCCATTCCTCCGTCTGCGTAGCCGACGCAGCCCATTCCCCAATTGACGTAAACAAATAATAAGTTGGCAAAAAGAATGATCCGAATGGTATTTATACGTGTTATATTCCTGCGTAAAACTAGAATAATTTTGACCCGCATCTAGGATAATTTTTTTTCTAGACCTGGCAACCCTATGGACAGTGGACTGGTGGTGTTGCTCGGTCCGCTATGCCTAGATGTTAATTCAGGTATTACTGTTGACAAGCTATGTTTATCAACTAATGTATCTTTTACAGTTTTACTTCAGTATATTGTTTAGCTAATCACTGATATAAAACTTAAAAGTGTCCAAATAGTGTTGTGTTTTTCGATGAAATAAACAACTGAAATATCGTAATGAATAGGGAGTTTCAAAATGCCACGTCAACCCAGTCAAAAACGCAAAGGTGGTGCCGAAAAATTAAGAGATAAGAAAGCAAAATCTCTTGAAGCTGATGCAGCCAAATGTCGAAAATTAACTGACGTGTTTAGTAGTAGTAGTGCTGCCGACCATGCCCATGCTCTGTTTACTGCTATCTTACTGTTATCTTTACTGCTATCTTACTGCAGGTGCCGCTGCTGCTCCTGCAGAATCCCATGCAGATGAAATTGTGGAAGAGGACAGCAGAGCTGAGTGCGAGCCTAGTGCAAGGAAAATTTTTGCATCTGAACCGGTAAGCATGATTTTATATACCGATTTCTATTCATTGGAGTTTTCCTATCTCTTTTCATTATAATCCACTATGCTTGATCCATATAATATTCCTGGTAATGCTAATGGCTTCCAAACTGTTTATTTTTGCTGTTATATTTGCTATTGCTACTTTGCTAGTTATATTTGCTAATATAACTAGCAGAGTAAGGTATACTGTATTTGCTAGTAAGTTAATACCTTACTAGCAAATAAAAGCTCAATACAAACTCCAAAATCTCAGGTTGTAACAAATTCTGCCCGATTAGAAAACGGACAATAGATAATAGAATAACCTCAAGATAATGTGAAACAGTTTTAGAAATGTTGCAAAATACACGCGACGACAGGTTCGCACAGGTTTTATCACGATACAGAATGATACAGAAGGAAAAGTAGGAAAAGTTAGGAAAGGTAGTGAAGGTTGGAAAATGGGTTCCGCATGATTTGTCACAAGCGAATCTTCAACATCGAATCGATATTTGCACATCACTGCATTCTCGGCAACTGCAGGCACCGTTTTTGAATCGGATCGTCACTGGGGATGAAAAATGGGTCCTCTATAACAATATTAAGCGTCGACATCAGTGGCTTAGCCGTGAAACAAAGCCTGAACCTCAGCCAAGGAATGGACCCCATCCAAAGAAAATTCTGCTATGCGTTTGGTGGGATATGCAAGGAATTATTCATTTTGAGCTTCTCCCAGATAACCAAACAATCACAGCTGAAGTCTACTGCCAACAACTCCAACGATTGAAGATGGCATTACAAGAAAAACGTCCTGCATTAATTAATCGCAGAGGTGTTCTATTCCACCAGGATAACGCGTGCCCTCACACTGCTCGAATCACCACTGCCGAATTGGAGGCATTTGGTTGGAAAAAAATGCCTCATCCACCTTATTCTCCGGACATCGCACCTTCAGACTACCATTTATTCAGAAGTCTGCAACACCACCTAGATGGACAAAAGTTGCAATTCAGGGAAGCTATCGAAACCGAAGTGATCGCTTTTTCTCACTCGAAACCAAGGGATTTCTTCGAACATGGCATAAAAAAAACTTTTCTACAGGTGGGAGGAGGTTATAGAAAAAGAAGGGAATTATATTAATGATTAATTTGTCATTATGTCATTTAATTTTTGCTGTGAATAAACTAAAAAATCGAGCAAATTTGTCCTTATAAGTCATTTAATTTTTGTTCTGAATGAACTAAAAATCGAACAGAACATATGTTACAACCTTATACATCTTCCTAGTAGTATTTGACATGCTTTGTTCAAATCTGAACCTAGGGATGCATCAGATTTACTATTTTACTATCCACAGCTAGATTTGGATTTTCAAGATAACTGCTTAAATCCAGGCTGGATAGTGTTATTTGGAATATTTTTATTATGTATCTCAGTTAAAAAATAATGTTTATACATCAAGATTTAATTTTTTAGTGGGCCAATGTATTTGATAGTGTGATAAATTGGAGCTATATGTATTTTTTTTCTTTGAATCTGTAGCATTTGATGATTTGAAAAAGTAAGAGTGCATAGCTTGTCTAGTTGTCTATAACAAAGTCAATATTATTTTTAAATAATAAAACAAAATAAAATAAATTTCATAAATTATTATATAAAATTGTTATATATTAGCAATAAATTTAATCATTTTTAAATCATAGTAAATTTTTTATTAAAATGACAAAAAATCAGCTGAAAAATCTGACAATAATAATAATAATTAATTTTATTAATATAAAATTAATAAAATAAATATTATAAATAAATAAAAAAATATATATATTATATTATTATTAATTATTTTATTATTTTATTTTATTATTAATTAGTTTATTTATTCTTTCATGTTCAGGTTGATGATCAGCCCAGTTCACCTGCAGCAGAAGAAAGAGTCACGGAAAACAAGGATGCCAGCCCAACCTTTGACTATTTTAAGCGACCAAATCAGATGACCACCAATTGTTTTTTAGTTTCCACCCACAGCAGAAGTCAAGAAACCCTGTGGTGCAGAGAGTTTTCTTTTGCAAAGATGGCACCAATAGGAAGTGGTTTACGTACAATGAAGGAAATCACACTTTGCATTGTTCAGTTTGTATGGCATTTGGTAAGCCCACTGACAGCAGTATTTTCATCACTGGAATGAAAGATTGGAAGCATATCCATCAACGTGTAATTGAGCACGAAAAGAGTAGCACGCGCAGAAATTCCACTGAAGCATACTTTCTAAAGCCCTCTAAAGCAGACATAGAGGGTTTGCTGAGTGGCAGTCAGATTTCAGCCCATAGAGAGCAGGTCCGCAAGAGACGCCAGGTGATGGAGCGTATAGTAGATGTAGTTAAAGTCATTGGCAAGAGAGGGTTTAGCTACAGGGGGATGCAGTCGGAGGCAGCTTATACATTAGATGACGCCAGTGTCGATCATGGTAACTTTTTGGAACTTATCATTCTACTTGGAAAATATGATGTCTGCTTGAAAGAACATCTAACTGATTGCATAGAGAAAAGCAAGAAACTGCATCAGTCTGGGGCAAGAGGCAGAGGTTCTCTCATCACTTTTCTCTCTAAAATTACAATCAATACTGTTATAAACATAATTCGGGACATTATCCAAGAATCCACCTCTAGTGAAGTTGAGGAAGCTGGAATGTTCTCATTCCAGATCGACACAACCCAGGACATAACCTCTCGTGATCAGTGTGCACTGTGCAGTCATTATCAGATATGTCACAAATATCATACATGAGAGACTCGTTGCGGTTGTGAACTGTGAGGCCGCATCCCCTGGAGAGTACTTGGTTTAGTTGCTAACGGAAGTTATTCAGAAAATCAAACTGGACATCAGCAAATGTATCGGCAATGCTACAGATGGAGCCTGTAACATGCAGGGCCAGTACAAAGGTTTCTCTGCCCTACTCTCCGCACACTTTCCCACTCTCCTTTTTCCGAACGGGGTCCCTCAAGGCTCTGTTCTCTCACCAACACTCTTCAACTTATACATGCATGACATTCCAACACCCATAGATAACAAGCTTACCTTGTCATCATATGCAGATGACATCACTCTAACATCCACCCACAACAACATCGACACCGCTACAAATAACCTACAAACATACATAAACAGTATACAAGACTGGCTCACACACAATAGACTCAAAGTAGCGCCCACAAAATCAACCATCACCTTGCTTACAAGCAACACAAAAGAACACCAGATAACTCCACAGCTTACAATAAACAACACCAACATTCTACACACTCACAGGACCAAAATACTTGGGGTCACATATCACACATCACTATCTTCTGCAAACCACGCTTCGGGTACTAACAGGCACAAACTTTGGACACCAGCAGGAAACAACAACACTCGTATACAAACAATATATTCGCTCAGTTATGGACTATGCTAGCCCATGCTGAGCACCCATTACCTCAAACACACACATAAACACCTTACAGACAATACAAAACAACGCACTTCGTATCATTACAGGATGCACTCAAACAACACCAATAGAACACCTGCACACAGAAAAAAAATACTGAAAGTTAGGGAACATTTAGACATGAGGGGGAACACAATTCATGGCAGCAGCGACAACTCACCCACAACACCTTTGCCACTACATGTACAATCATGCACCGACACCTCACACCATTAAGGTAACACCAGAGAGACATTATAACCAAATACTCCATTCCATACCACGCTCCACAGACATCACACAGTACAGAAAACACATACACACACACACACACACACCTAACCCACAAAGCACTGACACGATTCGGTCCGAATGCGGTCCTAGGTGCGAAGCCGCCACCCATTAACAGGTCAGAGATCAGCCTTAGCAGATCGGATCGAGTTAACTTAGCATGATTCCGATGTGGACATCACCCCAACTTACAGACATATAAACAGAGACTAGACAACTCCACAGACGACACCTGCCACCTGTTCCAGGACACACCACAAACAATTGAACACATTATAAAAGACTGTACCGCTCTAGCACAACCTAGAACACAACACAACATCACTAGTGCGCTGAACCTCTGGTCCACTCCGGAGAGGGCGATCGGTTACCTGCGTGCCGCTGGCTTGCTCGATCATGATGGGCTGATCGGCGAATCAACAACAACAACAACCACCAAATACACGTATTGTGTTATGCACACGTTCTGAACTTAGTGTTGGCTGATACATCAGGAGTGGTTATAGCAAGTGCCTCACTGTTCTCTTTACTGAATGACATCGCCGTGTTCATCCGAGAGTCCTACCAGAGGATGAATGTATGGGAAAGGGAGAGCCACAACACTCGCCACCAACGCCTCTCTCCAATCGGAGAAACCCGCTGGTGGGCAAAGGATGCTGCGCTGAAGAAGGTCTTTGGATTCTTTGGTAACCCAGACAATGCTCTGTACACTTACTGTACGTACTGCTTACACTAGCTGTAATACAAGGCCAGGCAAATATCAAGACCACCGTACGTGTCAAGGCAAGAGCATTCATTGAAGCACTACTCAAATACGAGACCATACTGACCGCTCAAATTTTTCTTCGCATATTTGAGCACACGGTTCCGCTCTCCAAATAATTGCAGACGAGTGGCATGGACATTCTTTTTGCCCACAGAATGGTTGTTGGAACACAAGACAGTCTCAAAGGGATGACAAGAGATTTCGACGCCATCAAGCAAGCTGCAGACACATTTGTTTAGTGGGCGAAAGACAAACTACAGGAGCAGGAAGAGGAGACAGGGCTGGAAGTGGAGGCCACCCTGCCACAGAAAAGGCCAAGAAAAAAGAAAATCATACCTGGTGAGATAGCTCATGATGAGACGTTGACAGATGCAGAGGGGGTCCTACAAAGTTGAAGTCCACAATCAAATAATGGACACAGTCACTGAGAGGCCCAATCGCTGTTTCTTCACCCATGGCACTCTTTATGCCGACTTAGCCCTTCTGGACCCCAGAAACTTCCGACATGTAAGGGCCGGTGCCAGTAGTTTACCCCAGTCAGCCCTTCAAGAGCTCAGCAAATGTATGCTGAAGTTTGACAGCAGGGCAACAGTTGAGAACTTGCAGTGTGAGCTGAAGAGTCTGGCTGCACAGTGGGAGGGGCTGAAAACATCAGCACTGGAGGAATACACCATCAGAATAGTCAGTGAGACACCTGGGAACGGACCTGAGGCTGATGGAAAGGAAGACGAAGTGGAGATGAGGAATAAAAGGTACTCCTCTTGTAAAGACTGTGCAGTATGTCGTTACCAGATAATCCGGAGGTACAACTTGTTGACAGATGCTTACCACATCATAGGCCTTGGGTACAAGTTCCTGCTCACCCTGTTAATCACCCAGGTGGCCTGTGAGAGAAGTTTCTCAACCCTGAAGTACATCAAACGTCGACTCAGGAGCACTCTCTCCCAGGAGCACCTAGAGGCGTTTATGCTGATGGCAACTGAGAGGGACATCTTAATGGCCATGGGTACAGATGTGATGATAGACAGAGTTGCAGAAAGGAGTGAGCTGCTGAGAAAACTGCTGACACATTAGAGTAATACATATTTTTCTCTTTGGTAGGTAGGCTTTTTGCTTTCCATGTAATTAATGACATAGTGTATGACTATGTCAATTTCTGGCGTCTCTATTTTCTGTTTTACTGCGTTGTCTAAAATAGCGGCTCTACTATATTAACAGTGTGTATCAATATAATAAAAATAAATGTCCAATAATTGAGTTTGGGTGGCGGTATTTTCACTATTTTGTGGCCCTAAGGGTGTTGGGGAGGCGGGAGGGGGCACGCGCGCGTATTGTGTGGGCCGGTCTGGGTGAAAGTCCAGGGCCGCTTTCGAGTCCCAGTCCGTCCCTGCCTTGTACTGTAACGACTTACCGCCACTCACTAAGGAAATTATATATCCATTTCCCTACTTTTCCTGTTATTCCCATATATACTGGTCAAAAAAAGAAACGCAATTAGCTTGCATATGGTGTAAAATTTAAGTTGTTAGTGGTATTATCACAGTTTCAAGATTATGGTTAAATGTTTGTTCAAATCTTTTAAAGCCACTTAGTGCATGTTTTTAAACCTGACTAATCCCGGCTAAGACGCCATTTTGTTACAAACAATAAACAGAGATTAAATTGAATGTATTCTTTATGAAGGCATGCATTTTTTCTTTGACTTCACAGAATACACACTGCCCGTTGAGAAAACCAAACTTTTTCCCGCGATTGAGGCATGCCACGACTCTCAGAGGTCAACAGAGGTCGTGCCTTGGGCATGTTGGATGCAGGCATGTCTGCTGTCCAAGTTGCACAACGAATGCATGTGCATCCCAGCACAATCTCTAGGCTTGTTAGACGGTACAATGCCACAGGAAGTGTTCAGGACCTGCCAAGACGTGGGCGACCTCGTGTGACGACCCAACGCCAGGATCGCCACATTGTACTGCAGCACCTGCGTCATCGGCAGCGGAATGCTCGTCAGACAGCCAGAGAGACACCTGGTATCCACAACAACAGAATTAGTGACCAGACCGTCAGAAACCGACTCCGTAATGCAGGACTCCGATCCCGCAGGCCTTACAGAGGTCCTTTTCTCACTGATGCAAGAAGGCAACGACGCCTGCAATGGGCCTATCAGCACCGTGACTGGACACAAAGAATGTGGAACCAAGTCCTCTTTTCTGACGAGTCTCGCTTCAGACTGTCCAATTCTGATGGCCGTGTCAGGGTATACAGACGACCAGGGGAGCGATACTCAGATGCTGCAGTAGTGGAGCATGACAGATGGGGAGGACCAAGTGTCATGGTTTGGGCAGGAATTGCCTTTGCTTCAAGAACTGAGCTGGTGGTTGTTGATGGCGCTCTGACTGCCCAGCGCTACAGGGATGAGATTCTTCACCCACATGTTCTTCCATTCATGAGGCAACATCCAGAATTGGTGCTCCTGCAACAGGACAATGCCAGACCTCATGCAGCCAGGATAGTGCAGGCGTACCTGCAGGGACAACAGGTGCAGACCTTACCATGGCCAGCCTTCAGCCCAGACATGTCACCGATAGAGCACGCATGGGATGAACTTGAACGGCGAGTTCGCAGACGTCAGCATCAGCCGCAGAACATCAGGGAACTGACCAATGCAATTATTGAAGAGTGGAGGGCCATCCCTGTTGCTTTCCTGCAGAGACTGTTGAGGTCGATGAGGGCCAGACTCCAAGCCTGCATTGTGGCTAGGGGTGGCCATACGCGTTATTGACTGTTTGTTATGTTAAAGAATCATTTACTATATACTGAGTCCTCATGTTTATTAATAAATCTCAAAAATTGCGTTTCTTTTTTTGACCAGTAATATTTCAGTTTATGTATTATGATTCCATGGCCACAATTGTCGAACGCTTTGGCAAAGTCTGTGTAAATTACATCATAGTTTTCATTACTTTCCAGTGCATCAATAATGTTGTTGTAGTGTTCCATTAGTTGTGATAGGCATGATCTGCCTGACTGAAACCCATGTTGGTTATCATTTAATTTTTTCTGAGTTTCCAAAAAGCCATAGATTTTCTGTCTGACTATTCTTTCAAATATTTTAGTGAGATGAGATGTAAGCGGTATTTCTGGCCGGTATTTCTCCCGTGTCTAGTGATCGTCTCCATATCCAATATAGGGGCTCAGCGACTGCATTCTTGCAGTTTTTGATCAGTGTTGGCATTCCATTTGTCCGGTCCTGCCGCTAAGTGTGCTTTTAGTTTCCCTATAGCTTGTGTAATATCATCTGTCGTAAAGTCGAAGTCCGTTATACTTTCCCCTTGTAGTTCTTCTTCAAAGAACACGTTTCTATCGCATGTCAGTTTGTCAGTTTTTGGGATACTGAAAGATGATTCGTACTGAGCTCTTAATATTTCGGGTACTTCTGTTAGATCATCAGATAAAACAGTCTTCGTTTTTCTAAGGTCCAACTGTCGCATGGTTTTTCGACTTCCTTTTTGCAAAATTATAGAAGTACTTTGAGTTAACCTTTATCTCCTCTATAGCGTCGCCTTTTTCTTTTTCTGTAAGCTTCTCAATTAGTTCCTGTATGACGCAATCGATACTCTGCAGTTTATCATTTAATATTTTTCTGATGTTATTATTTGATGTTGTTATCTCTCGAACCTGCTTCTCTTTCCCCTTTTTTGTATTTTTGGGACATGTCTTTCCACAATTTCCAGCGTCTTCTCCTCTAAGGTCATTAGCATCTCTTCCGTTGTCTTAGCCTCGAAGATGGATTTCTAATCTATTACTTCCATGCTGGATGCAACATCTTCCCAGTTTATAGCTTTGGAGTGAAAATTAAAAATTTTGAATTTGCTTCTTTCTGTTGTTCGTGTTCTTTCCTTTCCTGTTGCTTTTATATTGGTTGTTATTTCAATAATGTTGTGATTCGATATTATAGCTGGGGATATTTCTACATTATCAATTAGGTTGCTGTTGTTTGTGAACACCAAATCTAGTCAGTTGTTTTTTCTTGTGTTTTCTGTTTTTTCTTGTGTTACATAAATTCATCAGCCAGAGCTAGTAGCATTTTTAACTGCTCCTGGTCTTCCCGTGTGACCCCTTGTCCTGGTGTACATATATATTTTTTCCTATCTTTTTATATTTCATCAATGGAAAATTAAAATCACCACTGAGAAAAATATTTGGGGTTGGAGAGTATAGATCTTTTACCCAGTTTCTTACCTCTGTAATGGAATCAGAGAATTTTTTCGGGGGGTCTGTACATTACAATTAGTACCATATTTAATTTTTCAACTTTTGCTGCTACACATTCTACGTAGCTGTTTGAAATACTTGTAGTAATTTCTGCCATATGCCTTTCGCGTGTGTAAATAGCACATACTCCTTTACGTCTCACTTTTTTGTCGCCTCGGAGGATGTTATAGTTGTCAATTTGTATTTCTTTTTTGTCAATACAGAACTCACAGTTTTCACAGTTCGCCTGGCAGTCCTTTAAGATGGGTTTCCGTGAGGCATACAAAGTCTGCTCCGGTTTCTTGCATGAGTCCTTTCAGTTATAAAACTATGTCCGGGGAATGATTTGATTTAAGGCCCTGAATGTTGGCTAGGATTATTTTTATTTTTTTCTCTTTCATTTTCACATGAAGTGGCTTTGTGCGTGCCGTCTGTCCGGCTCTCGGATTCCTATATTTGTCAGCTGACTTTGTATTTGCTGGATGGTATTTAGTAGCTGAATTGTGTTGGCTACGTCTGAAAAATTGGTAGCCCTCTTTGATGTTCGTTTTTTCTGTTCACCTGTTGCGTTCCCTTTGAGGGTGGTGGTAACGGCATTTTTGTCCGTATTTGCATCCCCCATATCTTGCATAGGTAATGTGGTGGAACTTGCACTTTTTTTCAAATTTGTAATATCCTCTTGTATAATGTGTGTTACATAATGTGGGATATGCATAAATGCATTGCCCATCCTGATATCTGCAGTATCCTTTTGCGTAGTATTTACCGGTATTTTCTACGCTTATCATTTTGTTCGTTGGGCAGTCTTACTGCCTCGCAGCTTTTACTTGTCTCTTTTCTTTCATCTATGTCTTCATTCCATATTATATTGTTATTCATTATTATATTGTCATTCGTTATTTCGTCTTCTCTCTCATCACCCGAATTTTCATTGTGACATTTCCGGACTCTTGTTTCCCCATTATTTCCTCCTTTTTTGTAACACTCGAATTTGCTTTCTCCATTTCTTTAAATACCCAAAGAAGTTTACAGTCTGTGTACATGCGTCACATAAATTTCATTCCCACGATCTGTTTCACGTTCGAGATGAGAGATATTTTCCTATCATCCCAATTCATGCAGATAAAGTCGTGCAGCTTTTGACAGAAATCGTATCTTATTCCGGCATTTTCAGTTGTTTCCAGATTACACAAATTGCAAATTAAGTGAGAATTTGGACCCAAGGCCATGCGCTTCGTTAATTAGCGTAAAAAGAAATACACACACAAATTATTTATTTATTTTTTTTTTGTTATGATCTTTTTCCTGCCTTGTTTCAAAATTTCTCGAATGCCAACCGTATTACGGTTTAAGTATATGTTAAACTGGTGATAATTTATGTAAACTGTATTGCACTTTCTTACTCGTCATGAATTTCACTTTATAATTTATATGCACGGATTCACTGATACTTTTTACACTTTCGGATGTAAACAGAATAAACTGCCGAGTAGTTTATTCCCTTCTTTTTTGGGTGTTAATACAGAGAGAGACACAACACGTTCGTTCCCCACAGGGTACAAGCAAACTTATATATATATATATATATATATATATATATATACATTTCAACTGCAAAGAACACGCAGTATAATTAACGTAAAGAACGACGCTTGTATAGGAGAACATTCCGCGCAAGATGAGGAGGGAGAACGAACAAATAAAAAAATGAGGTAACCACCCGGGAATCGAACCCGGGATCTTCCGATTGCCGGTCAGATATGATAACCACTACACCATGGTCCTCACTCGATCAGAAGTCGTAATTCTCCTACATACGCGCAGAAACCAATGCCCCGAGGGGGGCACCTCCCGCATGCCGCACCTATATATACATTTCAACTGCAAAGAACACGCAGTATAATTAACGTAAAGAATGACGCTTGTATAGGAGAACATTCCGCGCAAGATGAGGAGGGAGAACGAACAAATGAACACTTCTGATCGAGTGAGGACCATGGTGTAGTGGTTATCATATCTGACCGGCAATCGGAAGATCCCGGGTTCGATTCCCGGGTGGTTACCTCATTTTTTTATTTGTTCGTTCTCCCTCCTCATCTTGCGCGGAATGTTCTCCTATACAAGCGTCGTTCTTTACGTTAATTATACTGCGTGTTCTTTGCAGTTGAAATGTATATATAGGTGCAGCATGCGCAAGGTGCCCCCGTCGGGGCATTGGTTTCTGCGCGTATGTAGGAGAATTACGACTTCTGATCGAGTGAGGACCATGGTGTAGTGGTTATCATATCTGACAGGTAATCGGAAGATCCCGGGTTCGATTCCCGGGTGGTTACCTAATTTTTTTCATTTGTTCGTTCTCCCTCCTCATCTTGCGCGGAATGTTCTCCTATACAAGCGTCGTTCTTTACGATATATATAGGGTGAACCAAATGTAGGTGGACAGTAAATGATAACGTTTATTTTGAGAATACATATTTAATTTTTTTGTATACTATAATACAAAATAAAATTTAAATAAATTTAGTTATAATATTTAATATAATGTAACACAAACACCATAGTTATAATGAACACCATAGTTATAATATAATATAACACAAACCGTATTCAACGTACTGTACACCTACTTTTGGTTCACCGTGTATATATATATATATATATATATATATATATATATATATATATGGGAATGAACTCAGAATGGTCACCTGAGTTTTTTGTGATACACACAGACAGTGCATGGAACAAGGAACTCTTCTGGAATAATTAAATCCATTATAGTCCGAATAAGTAATGGTAAATGACAAATACCATAGTTTTTCTTTTTCATGATGCTAGCCCGACGTGGGCAACTGCAAAGCAGACAGGATCCAGCTTTGGGACATGATCCTGATCCTGGATCCTGTCTGCTTTGCAGATAGCTGGTGAGGGAAGCTATATTTATGGGACCTCTTTGCGAGTGACCCGTTGCCCACGTCGGGCTAGCATCATGAAAAAGAAAAACTATGGTATTTGTCATTTACCATTACTTATTCAGATTATAGTGAATTTAATTATTCCAGAAGAGTTCCTTGTACCGTGCACTGTCTGTGTGTATCATATATATATTATATATATATATATATATATATACACACTCGTATAAAATAGTAGACGAACCATCTTTAAAAATATTTGTCACTTTCAGAGAAAAGTGAATTACAGATTGTGAACTGGCCAATGAGGGATCAGAAAAAGGAATTATAGATTATAAATTATCCAATCAGCGCTCATGTTTCATCTCTTCCAAAGGCTTCTTTCGAAGTCACAGGAAGCAAAATATTTTTACACCTGAAATCGGTACGACAATATAATAAATGTACAATGGTAGAACTGAATGACGAAATATTGTTTAGAGAGAAACCTTTTCTGAATACTTTATTTAAATTGTTTTAATTATATATATATATATATATATATATATATATATATATATAATAAAAACCCACTCTAATAGACAGAGTTTATTTCCACAACAGTTTCGATGCCAACTGGCATCCTCTTCGGGTGGATAGAGAAAAACGAATTCGTTTTCTGTATCCACCCGAAGAGGATGCCAGTGGACATCCTATATACTATTGAGCTAAAATGTGTCTGTGTGTGTGTCCGCTTTTTTCGGAACCGTGCACAGCCTAAACGGCACATCGGAAAATTCTGCAACCACCACCAACTGATAGCCCATGAGCTGACGATGTGCTCTGTCAAGTTTCCCGGTCCTAGGTTACAATTACTGGGTCCGAAGGCCCCAGCACCGGGTTAAAACCAGAAAAGAACGCAGCCGTGAAAATCTTGAGCTTCACATTGTGTCAAGATTTCTGAATCTTAAGATTTTCATGTGTGACGTATACTGCTACATATACTGTGACATATACTGCTACCCGTTGTATATGTCACAATGCTACCAGCCCAGAGCGCCAAGTTGTACAACGGTCGCGATAAACAGTTTGGTAGTCCCGATAACATGTAAGTACAGAGGGGTGGGGGTAGTGGGGAGGGGGTGGGGTAATTGGGGGAGTGGGGGTGAGGGTAATGGGGGTAATGGCGTTTTTTACTCGTGTGTCGGGAGTGTGGGTGGGGGTAATGACGTTTTTTTTACTTATGTCGCTTAGCCACTTCTTCTAAAGAGGGCCTCATATAATATAATTTTAAATCTAGAACCAATAAAAAAAATAGATGAAAAAGTGGAAAAAAATGTATTATTATCCATTCAATTTTAAACCGTATCAGAATATACAGCTAGCTGTGACATATACTGCTACATACAGTATACTGTGACATATACTGCTACCTGCTCGGAGGGCGATAGCGAGCTACCGCTTGTCGAAACTGTTGTGGAAATAAACTCTGTCTATTAGAGTGGGTTTTTATTATCATATTTTGACCTTCACGTAGAAAAGAAGTTTTTTGCATATATATATATATATATATATATAATATATATATATATATAATGAAAATAACTACGAAGAAAGAAGGCAACACAGAATAGTGCGAAAGCGCTTGAGCACCATTCTCTGTTTCCTTTTCCTTCGTAGTTATTTTCATAAATATTATTCACGTGTTACTTTCGTGAAATAATTTTCATATATATACAGTATATATATATATATATATAGTTACGATAGAAATGTTCTTCGGGAACCTTATCCTCAATAGGAATATGAAAACAAGAGATACGACTCTCAACATTTATTGGCCAAACGTTTCGGTCCACTCAGGGGCCATCTTCAGTGACTAAATAGAAGCATCTAAAAAAATAATCATAAAACTAAAGAAATACAAATGTCAAACTGTATAATAATAAAATCTAACAAAAAAAAGTTAAAAAGTTGCTAAAAAAAAACTATCTGGATTATAAAACAAAATAAAAGTAAAAATAAAACAAACTCAAATTTCAAAAATTAAAAAGTTTAAAAATGTTAAGTTTAAAATTTTAAAAACATTTAAAAAGGACTGACCTGGATGGTAAAAGTTACAAATAACAAGTGGAGAGAAAGGAAAAAACAACTTAAGTTAGTGCGTTAGTTGCGTTAAAAAGGTGTTGGTTGGTTAGGAAGTATGTAATTTTATCGAGGAAAGGCTATCGTTTAGTTCTGGATTTAATTTCTTGATAAAAAGGGGTTCTAAAATTTTAAGATCAAGTGAATTAGAAGCAGACGACAAAATCGCAAAGGAGTCCTGGGGGCACGGGTGGTCATGGGTCTCTGAATGATGCCGAATAGCAGAGGATTCAGGAGTGGAAAGGGGGCGAGAAGTTCGATAAGAAAAACCCAAATGCTTCGAAATCCTAAGTTTTAACTGTAGGGCAGTCTGCCCCACATAACGACTTTGGCAGGTCACACATGTATATAAATAAATAACAAAGGATCTCAAAAGCACGGGAGGTGATCTTTATGGCGAAAAAAGGATTGCAGAGAATTAGAATTAGAATTAATGATTATAAAGTCGCATTGAGGGAAGTGTCTGTCCAAAATAGAGTGGACATCTTTATTAAGTTGAAAAGTTAGTTGGTCTAAAAATGGAAGCTTAAGATAAACCTTCTGTTTCGGAACCGTGGACTGAATTATTTTAGGTGAATATAGGTTATTTAAAAATTTAGAAATTAAAGTCTCAAAAGTCAAAGTACAATAAAAATTATAGTTGAAAAATCTCTTAAGATACTGAATTTCTAAGTCAAATAAAGACCAACTTGAACAAAGGTGATAGGCTCTAAAAATACGACTTTTAATACTAGCCAGCTTAAAACTAAACGAAATTTTATTGTACTGTTCTACTTCCATAGAGAATTTAATATTAGGATGCTTAGTATTAATGTAATTTAAAAATAAAGAGGCATGATCTTTATGCTTAAAAATGACAAAACAATCATCTACATAACGTTTAAATAAAATAGGTTTAAAATCAAGCGGGCAATCCCTCAGCCACTTTTCCTCGTGAAAACAAAGAAAACTGTTAGCAAAGGACGGACCAAGGGGCGAACCCATTGCCATTCCCTCATGCTGGTGGAAAAGTTCCTTATTAAAAAAGAATATAGTATCCTGGACTGATAACTTTAAAAGTTTTGAAAACAATTGTCTGCTTAATCCCAAAATGTCATTAGTAGAACCAAACAAAGAATTTATAATAATATCACAAGTTTCTAAAAGAGGTACATTGGTAAACAAAGACTGAACATGAAAGGAAGCCATGAAACAATCCTTAAACTTCAACTTGGTGACACAATCAACAAATTCAAATGAATCTTGCAAAGTGAAATGACTACGTGTGAGAGGGTCTATGATTGGGACCAAAAATTTTGCGAGGTTATAACTTGGTGTGTTTATGGCTGCTAGAATGGGACGAAGCGGAACTCCAGGTTTATGGGTCTTAGGTAGGCCATAAACAACCCCTGGGCTAGTACCTGAAGCAAAAAGCTTATCGTAATAGTTAATCAAAAGCCCACGACTTTTGAGAGAACGCAAAAAGTTGTTGATTCTGTCCTCCAGTTTCACAATATATTTAAATGAATCAGTCTGCAGTTTCAAAAACTTAGTAGAATCAGAAAGTAAATTATACATTTTATTTAAATAGTCTGGTCTGTCTAAGACAGTGGTGCACAAACCTTTTGGATGTGAGGGCCAAACCAACCATTTGTTTTATATGTAGGGGCCACATATATAGATATTCTATTTTTTATAATAACCAGGGGTAATATTTCAGATTTTTCTTTGGGTAGCTAACTTTTTCATTGAATTGAAAAGACCCGTGGAGCCACTGAAAAGACCCGTGGGGGCCACATTTGGCCCGCGGGCCAGGGTTTGTGCATCACTGGTCTAAGACAACAACACCTTTACCTTTATCAGGCTTATAAATAATTACATTCTTATCCCTCCGCAAGTTCGTGAGAACTTTAAAATCACTAAAACTAAAAACAGGACAAGAAACCTTAAACCCATCAAACTTATAGTAGAACTTGTTTGCCAAAAGTTTAATATCCTCCACTGGACTAGAGTGCTGAAGGAAAGAGGGAAGTTTTTCAAAACATAAAAAATAACGACAAAAGTCAAGCTTAAAAATGGGAAGTTTAAAATCCAATCCCAAGGATAAAATTCTTTTTTCTTCAGTTGATAAAACCTTATTGGAAAAGTTAGACATAATTTCATCTCTATTAAGATTAAGATCAAAATTTAAACCCAACTGTTGAAGCTTAGAATTTTGAAGAGTTAATGAGGAGACATAAAATTTTGATACATACCTCGAAATATAACTATTTAAAATAATAAATTCAAGGCGAGACACATTAGACTTAAAATGTTGTGACAATATGAGCAATTGATTACCCAATTTTAAAACAAGTTTACGTTTTGAGGCTAACTCGAGGGAAAGAAGTTTACTAGTCCAGGAATGATAGAGTTCACTATGCATCAAAGATTTCTTATATAGTTTAAAGCGAATAAATTGGGGCACATAACCCTAACCTTTGCCATCAAATCAGTCTTTTTCCCTCTTTCCTTCAGCACTCTAGTCCAGTGGAGGATATTAAACTTTTGGCAAACAAGTTCTACTATAAGTTTGATGGGTTTAAGGTTTCTTGTCCTGTTTTTAGTTTTAGTGATTTTAAAGTTCTCACGAACTTGCGGAGGGATAAGAATGTAATTATTTATAAGCCTGATAAAGGTAAAGGTGTTGTTGTCTTAGACCAGTGATGCACAAACCCTGGCCCGCGGGCCAAATGTGGCCCCCACGGGTCTTTTCAGTGGCTCCACGGGTCTTTTCAATTCAATGAAAAAGTTAGCTACCCAAAGAAAAATCTGAAATATTACCCCTGGTTATTATAAAAAATAGAATATCTATATATGTGGCCCCTACATATAAAACAAATGGTTGGTTTGGCCCTCACATCCAAAAAGTTTGTGCACCACTGTCTTAGACAGACCAGACTATTTAAATAAAATGTATAATTTACTTTCTGATTCTACTAAGTTTTTGAAACTGCAGACTGATTCATTTAAATATATTGTGAAACTGGAGGACAGAATCAACAACTTTTGCGTTCTCTCAAAGTCGTGGGCTTTTTGATTAACTATTACGATAAGCTTTTTGCTTCAGGTACTAGCCCAGGGGTTGTTTATGGCCTACCTAAGACCCATAAACCTGGAGTTCCGCTTCGTCCCATTCTAGCAGCCATAAACACACCAAGTTATAACCTCGCAAAATTTTTGGTCCCAATCATAGACCCTCTCACACGTAGTCATTTCACTTTGCAAGATTCATTTGAATTTGTTGATTGTGTCACCAAGTTGAAGTTTAAGGATTGTTTCATGGCTTCCTTTCATGTTCAGTCTTTGTTTACCAATGTACCTCTTTTAGAAACTTGTGATATTATTATAAATTCTTTGTTTGGTTCTACTAATGACATTTTGGGATTAAGCAGACAATTGTTTTCAAAACTTTTAAAGTTATCAGTCCAGGATACTATATTCTTTTTAATAAGGAACTTTTCCACCAGCATGAGGGAATGGCAATGGGTTCGCCCCTTGGTCCGTCCTTTGCTAACAGTTTTTTTTTTCACGAGGAAAAGTGGCTGAGGGATTGCCCGCTTGATTTTAAACCTATTTTATTTAAACGTTATGTAGATGATTGTTTTGTCATTTTTAAGCATAAAGATCATGCCCCTTTTTTTTAAATTACATTAATACTAAGCATCCTAATATTAAATTCTCTATGGAAGTAGAACAGTACAATAAAATTTCGTTTAGTTTTAAGCTGGCTAGTATTAAAAGTCGTATTTTAGAGCCTATCACCTTTGTTCAAGTTGGTCTTTATTTGACTTAGAAATTCAGTATCTTAAGAGATTTTTCAACTATAATTTTTATTGTACTTTGACTTTTGAGACTTTAATTTCTAAATTTTTAAATAACCTATATTCACCTAAAATAATTCAGTCCACGGTTCCGAAACAGAAGGTTTATCTTAAGCTTCCATTTTTAGACCAACTAACTTTTCAACTTAATAAAGATGTCCACTCTATTTTGGACAGACACTTCCCTCAATGCGACTTTATAATCATTAATTCTAATTCTAATTCTCTGCAATCCTTTTTTCGCCATAAAGATCACCTCCCCGTGCTTTTGAGATCCTTTGTTATTTATTTATATACATGTGCGACCTGCCAAAGTCGTTATGTGGGGCAGACTGCCCTACAGTTAAAACTTAGGATTTCGAAGCATTTGGGTTTTTCTTATCGAACTTCTCGCCCCCTTTCCACTCCTGAATCCTCTGCTATTCGGCATCATTCAGAGACCCATGACCACCCGTGCCCCCAGGACTCCTTTGCGATTTTGTCGTCTGCTTCTAATTCACTTGATCTTAAAATTTTAGAACCCCTTTTTATCAAGAAATTAAATCCAGAACTAAACGATAGCCTTTCCTCGATAAAATTACATACTTCCTAACCAACCAACACCTTTTTAACGCAACTAACGCACTAACTTAAGTTGTTTTTTCCTTTCTCTCCACTTGTTATTTGTAACTTTTACCATCCAGGTCAGTCCTTTTTAAATGTTTTTAAAATTTTAAACTTAACATTTTTAAACTTTTTAATTTTTGAAATTTTTAGTTTGTTTTATTTTTACTTTTATTTTGTTTTATAATCCAGATAGTTTTTTTTTAGCAACTTTTTAACTTTTTTTTGTGTTAGATTTTATTATTATACAGTTTGACATTTGTATTTCTTTAGTTTTATGATTATTTTTTTAGATGCTTCTATTTAGTCACTGAAGATGGCCCCTGAGTGGACCGAAACTTTTGGCCAATAAATGTTGAGAGTCGTATCTCTTGTTTTCATATTCCTATTGATTATATATATATATATATATTAGGGTGATGCAAAATAACTTATCATTTCAAAAACTTGAAGACACCCTCTAATTTTATTTAATTTAGTGTAAAAACTGAACATGCAAAATTTCAGCACAATTGAAGACATTTTAGAGGTTGCTACCATCCATTGAACATTTTGTATATTGTTATTTTTCAGTTTGTATTTATTGTACATTTATTTATTTTGCAGATTTCATCAAAAATGGTAGTCAGCAACATATAGCAGTCATAACAGACTCTGAACCTCTTTCCGTAAACCTTCTCATCCCTTTCATTGCTATAGACGCCGTGGCCGAACATTCTAGAATCATTTCTTTGCTGTGACGTCACTGTGGCGGCCGCGTCAGTGTAAGTGCGGCGTCACTGACTCAGTATCTTTGCTGCCTTCGCTGAGAGTGGTTGTATAGCAGTTGCTGAGTTGCACTCATGGAGCGGCATACGCGTCACAAAACAGTTGTTTGGCTCATAGGACATCCTATAGAGTCCTTCAAAGAAACCCAGCTTCCATCTAAAAGGGAAACATTAGCATTGTTTATGAACTACAAGATCAATAAAAAGCAACAGGTGAAAACAGCGGCTTTGTTGACTGCTAGAGATGTTATGGATGTGTGGGAAAAGGCACGCATCCCAACAGTGTTGAAATGTCATGTCGTGGAGAGAGTAAAGAAACTTTTCAACGAGTGGGAGAAACTAAAGAAGAACAGAAATAATAAGAAGAAGCAATCACCTGCACTACTTCAAAAACAAGAGAGCTGGCAAAATGACTTGCAAGATCTGTTTGACATTGCACATGCAAGTGCTCTTGACATGATAAAGATAGATGAAGATCGTGAGTTTTTGATGCTGCAACGACAAAAAGGAAGAAAAGGCAAAATGTCTGGAGTGGATAAAGTTTTTTCACAAATGGAAGAGATTGCTAGAGAAAAGGAAACATTGCTTGAAAAGAAAAGAAAGAGGGAAACAGCCGTTTTCGAAGCAGCAGTGCTCTCAAGTTCAAGTCCTTCAAGTTTGAATGAAGATAGTTCAAAATCAGAAGAAGAATTTGTTGCTGACCCTCAGCAGCCATCAACTTCGAGACAAAGTAGATCAAAGTCTAAGAGTGCAAAGCTTATGGATTCTTCAATGCTTGTATCTCTTGATGCTGCAAAAGTAAGTGATAGAGCTGCTTCGGAAATCTGATCCCAACAATCAATGCTCTTGGGCAAAACCCTGAAGAATACAGTGTTAGCTATTCATCGATACGGAGAGCAAGACAAAGGAACCGCAAGACAATGGCAGAAAATTTGAAGCAGGATTTCGAAACAAATTGCCCTCTCCAAATACATTGGGACGGCAAACTACTGGAAGATATTACTGGTCATGAAAATGTTGATCGACTGCCAGTTCTAATTTCCGGCCAAGGAGTTGATCAGCTTCTTGGTATTCCCAAACTTGCCAGAGGAACTGGTCAAAACATTGCAGATGCTGTCCATCAGTTAGTATTGGAGTGGAATATATCTGACCAAGTGAAGGGCATGTGTTTTGACACCACTGCCTCCAACACAGGTTCTAAGAGTGGTGCTTGTATGTTACTAGAGCAAAGATTGGATAAAGATATGCTGTGGCTGGCTTGCCGACATCATATTTTCGAAATAGTGTTAGAAGCTGCAGTTTCTGTCTCCTTGCCATCTTCTAGTGGCCCTGACATACAACTGTTTAAGAGATTCAAAGCAAAGTGGGTGGAAATTGACAAGAACAATTACCAAACAGCAACAGATGACCCTAACATTGCAGAGAAAATCTCAGATGCTGAAGAACTCATTCAATTTGCTCAAGCTCAGCTTGATGAACAGCAGCCTCGTGATGACTACAAGGAATTGCTCGAGCTAACGCTCATTTTCATCGGTAGTGCCCCCAAGTCAGGAATCAGCTTTAAAGCACCCGGAGCTTATCACAGAGCACGATGGATAGGCAAGCTAATTTACTGCATTAAAATTTGGATGTTTAAATCTCAGTTTAAACTAACTGAGAGAGAGGAAAAAGGACTGAGAGATGTTTGCTGCTTTTCAGCTGCGATATACATCAGATCGTGGTACCTGGCACCCATACCCTCATGCGCCCCCGTTCAGATTTGCATTTTGTGCAAAGTCGCAGCTCTACAAGCAAAAGGATGACAAAATTGCAAGTGCTGCACTCAATAAGTTTTTGAGACATTGTGGTACCTCTCTGAGGAGCTTGTGGCGCTTGCATTTTTTGATTCAGCTGTTTCGCATGAGACAAAAAACAAATGAAGCATGCTCTGCAGAAACCAGTTGACTCAAAACCGAGCAAACGAGCATCAATAAATCCTGAATCAGCTGGGCAGAAACAACTGCAGGATTCGTTACTGCGAACACAAAAGATTCTTTGAAATCCTGGAGGTGCCTTGCACTTTTCTTGAAAAAGATGCTGAAGAATGGAAATGATGATGAAAGTTATGCGAATGCAAGAGATATCGCATATGGACTCAAAGTGGTAAACGACATTGCGGAAAGAGGTGTACGACTGATGGAGGAATACAACAAACTGATAACCAATGATGAAGAGCAGAAACAATACCTTCTTCAAATTGTTAAAAGTTACAGGTCGTCACTCTCAAACAAAAACAAGAAAACATTACTCTTGCTTCACAAAAAAACGAAAATAAACATACATAAGTGGTTATGATATGCCTACTGGGGAAACTTCCACATAAAAAAAAGTTAACGCGCTATACGCTGTACCTCAGAGGGTGGTGCGGAAATCAGCGTGCATATTATTTACTATTTTATGAGCTCACTACGTACTATAGTCTAGAATGTCATCGTTTTTTTTCAAACTAGGTTAACTAGGTACATATCAAACCGGCTCCGGCGAAAATATCAACAAAACAATATTTTTGAGCACAAACTGATATACATTTATTTTTAAAGCTTGGTAGCAACCTCTAATTTTCTCTTTTCAACCCCAAATTTCGCATACAATGCTTTCTTAGGAATATGAATAAAATAGGAGGGTGTCTCCCTGAAAATTGAAAAAAAAAAAATTTGACCCCTTTTTTGCATCACCCTAATATATATATATATATATATATATATATGATGCAAACTTACAAGGAAAAAGGAAAAAGATTCCAAGGCCTTTCGTGTATTCAGAAATACAACTCGTCAGGGAACTGAGGGAATGAAGGGAGAAGAGATGACAAAAATATATACAACGGGACAGAAAAACAGAAAGATTAGCACATGATTAACAAGAGTTGATTAGAGGCAAAAGGTATTTTAACAGGATATTGTCAATTTTATACATTCCCGCACTGTTATTGAAATTATTTTTAAAATGGAGAAATGCACATTCTAGAATATTCCTTTCAATTATATCTCTGTTTTTAACGTGCGCTTTAGAACAATCCCACTTGATACTATGATTACATCTATACATATGGTTAAACAATGCATTAGAATTATTTGCTGTTCCACACGCATATTTATGCTGTTTTACCCTAATATCTAACGTTTTACCCGTTTGGCCTATATATATACTGAGTCACATTGTGTACATCCGATGGAATACACACAACCAACCACATTATCCGGGCTATTCTTTATTAGGCGTGATTTAATAGTATTATTATACTTAAAGACTACATTAATACAATTGCCTTCAGTAAAGTCGGAAGATATTGAAAATTTACATAATAAGTAAGGTAGGCTGAGGATATTTTTACGCTCAAATTCCTTTACAGTTACACTATTATAATACCTATTCTTGGCTTTCCTCAGGCAGTTATCTAAAAATTAAATAAGATAGCATAATTTAGTACCAGTATTCATGATATTACATAACTCGGAATCTAAAAATTCAGGACTGACAACTCTCAATGCTCTAAGAAACATAGCAGAGAAAATAGAAGATTTAATCGAGGGATGATGGTCAGAATAAAAATGTACATAAGATTTATTATTAGTAGGCTTAAGGAAAACTTCAAATTTGAACTGATTCAAGCATCTCCGAATTTTTAGATCCAGAAAAGATAGGTTTCCATCATTTTCTTTTTCAACCGTGAACTTAATAGATGGGACTAAATTGTTGAGCCTACCAAGAAATAAGTCAACATCCAAATTATTAGGCCAAAGGCTTATCTTTTCTGGATCTAAAAATTCAGAGATGCTTTAATCAGTTCAAATTTGAAGTTTATCGTAAACCTACTAATAATAAATCTTATGTCCATTTTTATACTGACCATCATCCCTCGATTAAATCTTCCATTTTCTTTGCTATGTTTTTAGAGCATTGAGAGTTGTCAGTCCTGAATTTTTAGATTCTGAGTTATGCAATATCATGAATATTGGTACTAAATTATGTTATCCTATTTCATTTTTAGATAACTGCATTAGGAAAGCCAAGAATAAGTATTATAATAGTGTAACTGTAAAGGAATTTGAGGTAAAAATATCCTTAGTCTACCTTACCATGTAAATTTTCAATATCTTCCGACTTTACTTAAGCAATTGGTATCAATGTAGTCTTTAGGTATAATAATACTGTTAAATCACGCTTAATAAAGAATAGCCCGGATAATTTGGTTGGTTGTGTGTATTCGATCGGATGTACACAATGTGACTCAGTATATGTAGGCCATACGGGTAAAACGTTAGATATTAGGGTAAAACAGTATAAATATGCGTGGCATTGTTTAACCATATGTATAAATGTAAGCATACAGTGCGGGAATGTATAAAATTGACAATATCCTGTTAAAATACCTTTTGCCTCTAATCAACTCTTGTTAATCATGTGCTAATCTTTTTGTTTTTCTGTCCCGTTGTATATATTTTTCTCATCTCGTCTTCTCCCTTCATTCCCTGGCGAGGTGTACTTCTGAATACACGAAAGAGCTTGGAATCTTTTTTCTTTTTCCTTGTGGGTTTGCATCATTCATTCATTTCACATGTTTAATTGTGAAATTCATCCCACATATATATATATATATATTCCTGGCAAAGCGCGCTCAGCTCTTACCTTTGGATAAGGAAATTGGCCTGTGGGTTTCAGACAGAGTTGCTGTGGATCACTTCTTTGGAAGAAATAATTTGCCCTCGACGCCTTTTCGCCAACTTTCTTGAATAAAGATAAGAACTGAACATGAATAAATACATGGTTAAGATCCAAAACTTTTTCAGTATTATTCACTCTACCTTATAAATATGGTTCACACTTTAAGAACTCTTTTGAACGCTGGAACACTTCATCTGTAAAAGGAATGTAAAGACTTTAAAAAGAATTCTTTCTTTGAGCGGGTTTACCTATATCAGTGGTTACCCAATCGGAGTGCCGCAAGGAACTCCGAGAGGTTTTTCTGGTTTTGTTTTGATGGGGTTGTTGTTGCTGCCACGAAATCTCGTGTAAAGGACAAAAATATGTATAGTAACTGAAAATTCAAAAGTTAATGATGATGTACAAATTTCATATGGAATAATGCATTCGCCTTTTGTGACGTCCATACGGAAACTGTATAGACTCAGTTCCAAGTTACGTGGTATTGTGGGGTGGGCGGTTGAATAGTGGGAAAGGAAAATCCTTTAGGGTGTCGGAAAAAAGAACAGATGGCATTACGGTGCCTTGAATCAAAACAGGTTGAGAACCACTATGACTTACATCAAAAAGAACTCTTCCAATTAATGGTTTTTACCTCTGTATCATGTACAGAAGTGTAGAGACCGACCGGAAATTCCTTTCCTCGCCGTTCTCAAACATCATGGAATCAAAAGAAAAGCTATACACGTGGGCATGAAAAAGGCCCACAGGAAACAGATTTTGTGGTATTTCCCGAAACGACCACCAGAGGACGTCATCAAGGCCTATAAAATGCAGTTTCTTTCTCAAATCAATCTCACTTGCCATTTTCTCGTTTTGGTCGTTACGTCTCACTCTCAGCACCTTCGTCAGTAGCACCACTCGTCACGCCACCCGCTCTCTGGCCTTCGCTGGAGAGCGGCCCACTGTTCCTTCAAGGCTCCGGTCGAGTATACACGAAGTCTATCATCAAGTAAGGCCCTCTACAATTTCATCCTGCAAGAAGCAGTCCTTTGAAGCCCAGGTCCGTAAACCTTCTAGTAGGCTACAAGCCACAAACCTAACTTTGCTCTTCACTCATCCTTCACCACAATTCGATCGGCGCCTGTTCAACAAGTATCTCAACAGGCCCTCAGCACATCCTCCATCACGGAGGCCCTCTACAGTCTCCAAAGTCATCTACGGTGAAATGCAATACGGTCAACCCTTCACCTAGGCCCTCTACAGTCTCTAAGTCATCTACGGCGAAACGCAATACGGTTAAACCTTCACGTAGGTCTTCAGTCTCCAGAGTTATCCAGCGTCGCAGTAAGCCTCTTAAATTCCACAAGCTCTGCCTAATCGCGTAGGCCGTAAAATTGTCTTCATTACTGTTTCAAACTAATTCTCTCGTTAAGACCGCAGTAGGCCTATTCAAGTGTTGTACCAATACCGTAGTTTTGTATCACTTTGTTTTTGTGTTCATTCGCATAAGTTACTTATCTTACACCTGACTGTTTATGTGCTCTTTTATGCATTTCATTCTTAACGACCTAATCCATTTACTGTACCAACCGTACGTGCATTATTTCCGTTATCAATAGGCTTCATTATTTATTCTGTGTTCACCTCTGCACATTTCATTAGCCTATCCAAATTAGTATACTTACTTAACAATTAGACTGTATAACCATTCCTTATTGCTAAGAATCAGTCATCGTTAGCATACCATAAATATCTTTATATAATTATTAATCACTATAAATATCTTTATTGAACTGTTAATCACTGTGAACAAATAATTGACTTATTTTCCTAATTAAACACAAAACAACAAACTAATTTCTCTCTCCTTATTAAACATTATTTGGTCTGCTAAGACCTGGTGACCCCTTATTATTCATTTCAATTTTATTCAGTAATTATAGTAAGCCTACTTTCTTAGCCACATCAAATCGGTGATCTGTAGGCCACTATAGAAGCACAAAAGACTTCTTTGTTTAGTGTATGTCTACATCTGGATTCTATTATTATTATTTTTTTTTTTAGCATACTGTTTTCAAAGCATTTTTATATAACATTTAAGAGGACACAAAAACTTTTACAGCACTTTAGAAGCTGCAAGAAGTCATAAAACCAACTTCAGTCAAGCATTTTATAGTTTTTCAACAATTTTTTTGTTTCTGTGATGCGTACCATTCAGCGTAATTGTACATCATAAATATAACTAAAGAAAAGTTCCATACTACTGAATTATGACAATTAAATCATAAATTCTATTCATTTTTACAATATTTTAAGGAAAGATTTACGCTTATGTAGAAAATTGGTTTAAAACAGAGAGAAAATCAACTTTCTGAAAAGTAGAAATTTTGAATGTCGTTTTTCTTAAATGTAAAACTAAACTTTATTAAGCGTCTTTTTAGTAAAATTTTTTTAAGATTTTATACTTTATTTGACATTATATTGTATAAAACAATAAAATAAAGCAGTTACTACCCAAATATTAGAAATTCGATTAAAAAATATTGAATTCTCGGAATTTATTTTTGGACCTAATTTCGATACTTCGTGTAAAAATAATCGAAATTAATTAATGGCTATGTGTGGTGGAGAGCGCAAGAGAGCAACTCGCTCCTCCACCAAGCTAGGCCTAGAGGCGGGGGCCGCCAGTTTGACCTTCGTGTGAAGAGAGACCAACGCACGGAACTGCTACGAGGTTGCCACGAAGTAATTTGATAATAATTTGTATATTAAAGTGAAAATAATATACACTAATACAAAATTACAATGAAAGTTGTTATTTTTAAGCATCCATGGTTTGTCTCACACACACGCACATACACACGTGTGTATGTAAAAGGTGATGCGAAGCCGTTTTTCTTTGGAACAATTATATTTACGATCAAAGAAGTCTCTGATAATGATTTTGCAACAGTAGCTTTTTATACATTATTTTGCAATTTGTGCAAATGAGAATGGGAAGTGTTTTGCAACTAAAATATATGTGAAGATTCACCTACTCACCTTCCGATAAATTATTATTAAATTCAATACGGTCTTTTATTCATTTTTAATGTGATTTACATCATGTGTTGGTACACATTCCTGCACAAATGTAACGCAATATAACACTAGACTGTAATCCTAAGAGCATTTCCGGTTGCATTATACAGGGTGTCCCATAAGTCCAGTCTCATAGGAAAATGTATTTTAAATTAAGTTTACAAAAGTAATACATTAGAACCAAAACAAATGTTCAACTTAACGTTTTGTTTTGGGACCTTTTTTAGCGTTGCGGTAGAATAACGCGCAATGGTAAAAATGGAAGCGAGTTATACTCGTGATGAAAAGGCCTCCCAGAGGCCTTTTCCTCACGAATGTAACTCAATTTGACCATTTGTTTTAGTTTTTATATATTACTTTTGTAAATTTAATTTAAAATAAATTTTCCTATGAGACCGGACTTATGGGACACCCTGTATAGATATTTTAACGTTTTTATATACTTTTATGAAGTTAATTACGTGATTTTTTTTTTTTATATAACAGGGCGTTCATTCAACTTTGTTCAATTACACTGTACTTTTTTTTAACGCCGTTTCATCTCTTCATTGATTTATACTCGCGGATCCATTCAAAATTCTAACCCTTCCTATTATAATTGTAAATTATTACTTCTTTGGCTTAACATAATCTTCATGTTCAGTATTTAATGTGTTGGTTTACGTCGTCGTCGTCGTTGGCCTAGGCAAGCTACGGCTTGGGACCGTAGCGCATCTATCCGGTATAGGTTAACCTGGATGATGTAGCCATAAGCACTGCCGCTAGTTAAGTGCCAACCAGTGATTATCTCACTAGCCGTATTGAGTCCGTTAGGCGAAACTGCGACAGTACCAAAGGTGGAAAATATAACCTTTGGTTTTCTATTATTTATTTGCAAATGGACATGGCATTAGATTAAAATAAATATTTGAATATAAATGATTAACTGACAATTGTGATATATAATTAATTATGTTACATACAATAAAATAATATAGTATACATAAATTAGTATTAATGTGGTTCACAATTGAATTATAATGGGGTAACTAATTTAAAATGAATTTATACTATTCCGAAATTCAAGACTGTAAAATTAACATTTATCTTGAAACTAAAATAAGAGTATTCACTACACACTCCCCCACCAGAGAGGAAGTTCAAAGAGTTCCGAACGACACTGATTTCCGCTGAACCTTTTTGGTAGCTACTTGTACCTCACTTAAGGTTGATTCCAAAAACGCAGGCTTAAGACGATCGATAGAAACCTTGTCGACCTTGGAACCGCGCTGGATGAGGAATGATTTGCGCGTACGTCGGAGAACTTCATAGGGTCCGTCATATGGACATTGGAGAGGCCGTTTTGGGACAGGTACCCGAACGAAAACGTGGGTGCAAGACTGGAGGGCTGGGGAAATAAAGATGTTCTGTTGGCTAGTCAATCGAGGGGGAACAGGCTGAAGGGACTGCATGTGAGAGGAAAGTGTTTGAGCGAATTCCGTAGGATCACATGACTTATCCCCTGCAGTGAAGTAGCCACCTGGTAGCCGCAGTGTTGTTCCATAGACTAGTTCAGCCGCTGTAGTCTTCAGATCACTCTTAAATGCAGAGCGAATACCAAGCAAAACGAGTGGAAGCTTATCCATCCAATGGGAGTCTTCGTGACACATAAGGGATGACTTCAGCTGGCGATGGAAGCGTTCGACGAGGCCGTTAGCTTGCGGATGATACGCACAGGTATGCGCATGTACTGTACCCAACAAGCTGGTAAACTTCTTCCAAAGCGAAGACTCAAATTGGCGACCTTGGTCAGTGATGACTTTTGTCGGCAATCCAAATCTTGATACCCATCCATGAAGAAAGGCTCTTGCAACAGTGTCCGCTTGGATATCAGGAAGTGGGATGGCTTCAGGCCATCTGGAAAAGCGGTCGAGACAGGTGAGCAGATAACGTTGGCCTTGAATCACTGGAAGAGGGCCAACAATGTCTACATGAATTACCTCAATCGCTGGGATGGGGGCGGGAATGCGTCAAAGGGGGACCTGGTGTGCCTTTGGACTTTGGCACGCTGGCAGGCAAGGCACGTTTTGGTCCAATGTTTGACATCCTTCCGCATCGAGGGCCAAACAAAGCGAGAGGTAACCAGGTGTTGCGAAGCACGGATACCAGAGGGGAGGGCTTATGAAGATCCGTGAAGACTGCTTTTCTGTGACATGGAGGGACATAAGGGCGAATAGCAGCTGTTGATACGTCGCAATAGAGAGGCACAGACAATCCTGGCATACTCATTTTCTTGAGGGAAAGTGAGTGAGTGGAGTCTTCTCTGAGCAGGTCTTGTAGTTCCGTATCCTTATCTTGATCCTGTGCATAGCATTCCACAGTGTAGAGCTGAGGGTAACAGAAGTAATCTCTATTCTTGAAAGTGCATCCGCTGGAGTGTTCAAGACACCTTTGATGTGGCGGATATCTGTGGTAAATTGCGAGATATAATCGAGTTGCCTGATGACTCTGGGAGAGTGGTTACAGCTGTTTTTATTGAAGACAGTGACCAAAGGTTTTGTGGTCGGTAAAAACACAAAACTCTCGGCCTTCAAGGAAATGTTGAAAATGCTTCACGTTTAAGTAAATAGCAAGAAGTTCACGTCCGAAAGCACTATAACGCGTTTGGGCTGGCTGCAGCTTTTTCGAGTAAAACGCGATGGGTGCTTGTTGACCGTTAATGGTTTGTTCCAACACTCCACCGATCGCAACATCTGATGCATCGATCGTCAGAGTTAGGGGGGCATCACTGATAGGAAATGACAGAGACAATGCACTATTGATAGCATTTTTGGCATTGTCGAACGCCTGTAAACTATCGCTACACCATACCAATTTTGTTACCTTGCGTTTGTGTGTGATCATAGCGTGTAGAGGAGCAAGAACACTGGCACAGTTTTTAATGAACTTGTGGTAATAATTTACCAAACCTAGAAACCGACGTAACTCACGCTGATTATTTGGCATTGGGTAATTTTTAATCACTTCACACTTGTCCTGAAGGGGGGTAATTCCGTGCTGCGAAATCGTGTGACCAAGAAATTCCAAGGTTGGCTGTGCAAACACACACTTAGATGCATTAATAGTAACACCGTATTGTTCTAAGCGTTGAAAGAGGAGTGAAAGATGTTCCTTATGTTCCTCTTCCGTCGAGCTGGCCACAAGCAAATCATCGATGTAGGCATAAACAAAGTCTAAGCCTCTGGTGACCTCATCTATAAACCTCTGAAAGGTTTGCGCAGCATTCCGTAGCCCGAACGGCATCTTCAAAAATTCGAATAACCCAAATGGTGTACAAACTGCAGTCTTGGGAATATCCGAAGGCTCTACGGGAATGTGGTGGAAAGCCTTAACGAGATCTATTTTACTGAAGATAGATTTGCCGTGGAGAAGAGAAGTAAAGTCTTGGACATTTGGTACCGGATATCGGTCCGGGATGGTTGTCGAATTCAAAAACCGGTAATCCCCACATGGTCTCCAGTCTCCTGACTTCTTCTGGACCAGGTGTAGGGGAGAGGACCAACTGCTTTTGGAAGGTCTTATTATCCCAAGATCCAGCATAAGCTGGAATTCCGATTTGGCAGCTTTCAGTTTGTCCGGGGCAAGACGTCTGGGTTTTGCAAACACAGGGGGACCTTTTGTTGTAATGTGATGGTAATGGTGTGCTTAATGGTATCACCCATCTGCATTGGTTGAAGAATTCCTGGATATCGCTGGAAAAGGCACTGGTACATGGAATTAGGGGGACGAGGGAAAGTGCAGAGTTCGAGGCGTCCGGAAGGGCAACCTGTTTGGCAAGAACAGAAAGCAGTGTGGCCTGGTCGCATAAGCGTCGCTTGTTAAGATCCACCAGGAGTTTGAAATGCTGGAGGAAGTCAGCGCCGATTATGGGATGCTGCACTTGAGCACAGATGAAAATCCACTTGAAGGATCGGTGAAGGCCCAAGTTTAGTTCACGCGACTGAGTACCGTACGTGGGTATGCGTGAACCGTTAGCAGCGTATAGAGGCGGAGATTCCGAGTGCGTATAACCAGATTTTTGAGGGAATACACTGACTGACGCTCCGGTATCGACCAAGAAATTGACACCAGAGTTCCTGTCCCTTATGAATAACAGGTTGGCAGTGCGAGTACTAGACGCCATTAGGACTCGCTGCTGGGGTTTCCCGACGAAAAATTGCAAGGGGAGATGCACTTCCTAGCCTTCTTTCCAAATTTGGCGTGGTAGAAGCAGATCTTCCCGGAACTCGAACGATGCCTCTTCGTAAATCTTGACCGAGAATGGCTTCTTTGCCGTTGATTTTGTAGCAGAGAACAAACGTGGTTGAGTTGTTGACTTAACTCTTCCACTTTCAACTCCAGTTCCGATTGTGTGTTCACGTTGTTGACCGGAGCTGTGTCAATCTCCACTACTTTGTCGGCAGTTTCTGCTAGTTTATCAACTGGAGTAGCAGGATCCATAGTGGCCAAGACACGCTGAGCTGATGGAGGAAGTTTCTGCAAGAACAACTGTCTAAAGATGTCCTTATCGAAGGTTTGTGCGCGTTCGCCTAGAGCGCACTGCATAGCCCTCAGCATTTGAGTGGGCTTACGGTCTCCAAGTTCTTCTTTTGAGATTAACTGATGTAGTTTCTCACGCTCGGAGACAGTGGTGCGGCACAGGATGGCAGACTTCAGATCGTTGTATGGGTCTTCACTCGTGGAAGTACACACGATGACGTCACGGACTTCAGAGATGATGCTCGCTGGTAGAGAGGACAAAACATGATCGTATTTCGTCCTGCTAGCGGTGATCCTTCCCAAGTTGAATTGTGATTCCACTTGGTGGAACCAAATAAATGGATCACCCGGCCAGAAGACGGGGAGCTTTACGCTCAAGTGGGAGATGGCACCAGCGTCGTCAGGCATCTTCTCCTATGCTTGCTGACGTACAAGCAAGACGACAAGTTCCCAACGAAGGAGTGGAGGTTGAGACGAGCGCAGGCACAGAGCGCACGGGCTGGGGTAAGGGGCAGAGGCACGAGCGACATTACAGTCTGGTCCTAGTCGCTCGGGTGAAGGGGGTGGTGGGCACGAACGACGTTACAGTCTGGTCCTAGTCGTTCGGGTGAAGGGGGTGGTGGGCACGAACGACATTACAGTCTAGTCCTAGTCGTTCGGGTGAAGGGTAATCCAGCTCCGGGGTCACCAATTGTTGGTTTACGTCGTCGTCGTCGTTGGCCTAGGCAAGCTACGGCTTGGGACCGTAGCGCATCTATCCGGTATAGGTTAACCTGGATGATGTAGCCATAAGCACTGCCGCTAGTTAAGTGCCAACCAGTGATTATCTCACTAGCCGTATTGAGTCCGTTAGGCGAAACTGCGACAGTACCAAAGGTGGAAAATATAACCTTTGGTTTTCTATTATTTATTTGCAAAATGGACATGGCATTAGATTAAAATAAATATTTGAATATAAATGATTAACTGACAATTGTGATATATAATTAATTATGTTTACATACAATAAAATAATATAGTATACATAAAATTAGTATTAATGTGGTTCACAATTGAATTATAATGGGGTAACTAATTTAAAATGAATTTATACTATTCCGAAATTCAAGACTGTAAAATTAACATTTATCTTGAAACTAAAATAAGAGTATTCACTACAAATGTTACCATTTTAAAGCTAGTTCTAAAAACTTTATATTCAACTCACTCATTACAGGCATTCATTTATCTATCGATAAATTCATTCGTTTCTCATTGATGTTCGTCTCTTTGTTATAGAGTTTCCCTCAATTATCTCTTACGGAGTATTGCTTTATTAGTTCTCTTAAATTACGGCAAGTTTAAATGATTACATGGCAACTCTGGTTGTATTGTTTCTGGAAAAATTAAAATAATTATGTTGCCATTATTAAAGATTATTTTTGTATCGTAACTTGTATTAAATTCTAACGTAATTATATTATATATATATATATATATATATATATATATATATATATATAATGTATTGGCATTTTATTCATTTATTAAAAAGTGTAATTAATAAGAAAAATTTTCCGCCAGAAGCGCTGTTTCATGACTCATATTGCCAATGCCCGTGTATATCTTTGAGAAGCCAATATTAGCCCGTGTATATCTTTGAGAAGCCAATATTAAATTCCATTCCGCCCGAGGCACAACGTCAAGATGCCCCTCTCAACGGGCTCATGTTCGTGCATCTTTCTAATATGTAAATGAAGACTCCATAAGATTTTTCATTAGTTTCATCTGCATTACGAGTATGTTTGTGGTTCTCTTAACTGCATTAACCCTGGAATGCATAGCGGGGTCCAATTGGACCCCGCTAAGCACGATCATTTGATTCGCCTATGCAGTCTAAGATTAAGTCCCCTGATCTAGTCTGAAGTTAGCATCTGCTACTGTTACACACACACAAAAAAAAAAAAAAACCCGTGACAAGAGACACGTTTTATACCTATTCAGGGTACGAGCAGCTCGCAGCATCATTGCCAAGAATATAGGGGGGTGGTCAACATATAACGAGGTTTCCGTACGTGATTCATCACCACTGGAAGCATATGCATAATCATTTCATTGCTCGCGTCATTAGGTCGCATTACAGACACTCCTGGTTTTATGCAGTTGGTCCGGGTGCATGACTCATCAGGAGCAACATGTACCGTAATTTTGCGTTTATCCTTTTAGTTCTTTAGATGGTTTGTTGCCATTTTTCACCGCTGAATCGTGGCCGGCTTAAAACTGATTGTAGCCGTTTACATATTAATCGGCATCAATCGGAGTTTAAAAAATTTCAAGACCTTGTCGCTGAATAAAGCTTGATATATTCAATACATTTTAAAATCCCGATTGTTGTCGATTAATATATAAACGGTTTTAAGCGGGACAAGATTCAGCGGTGAAAAATGGCAACAAACGGCAGTGTGATATACAGGGCCGGTCCCAGCTATGTGCGGCCTGTGCGGCTGCACAGGGCCCCTATCAATTACAAGACCCCTCCAAAATTCATTTGTTCTTAGTATTTTTAGTTGCTATAGCATCACCAAACTTATAAAAACGACACAAAACCACATAAAAGAATGTAAATAAGCAGCATGAATAAGTGTGTATTATTATATTTATATTTGTAGGCTACTTTTTGTCATTATGTATTCAGAACTGTCACTGTTAGAATTCTTTCCGTTTAATTTTGTTCGTCTCTTTATGTACGTAATGCGGCGTGTGCACGGTATACGATATTATTATCAGTGTTTCTGTCCGGGTATCAATTTATTTTTTGTGACGTTATATTTTTTTGGTTATATTATTTTGGTTATCAATTATATCTAATATATTAACTCTCGATTACATCATCAGTTTATTGATCATAATATCGAGACATATAACAAATAAATCTAACCATGTGTCACCTCAGCGGCGCCTCATGTAGTATTGCCATTGAGAAGTCATCCGAAAATTTAAAACCGTGATCTGTAGCCACCAGCCACTGTTTTATGGAAAGGTATGTTTCTCTCTCAGGCTTGAGCATAGTGCTTTAGTTTTGATATATTTTCCTAAGTAGCTTTATTAATCAAATGCTATAATTGTATAAATCTATGCATGTCAAAGTAGAAAGTACTTTGTGTCGGAGATGCTTTCATATTTTTGGATGTAATTATTTCAAGAACGGTGCAATAGAAGTTGCTCGTTCATAACAAATGAAATTGGTGTGTTATTTTTAATTATTAGAATAAAAACCTAGAACGGAACAGCGAGTGCTTTGCCGCCTTTGTATACAGACTTACTTTCGAAATTACTCAAGTAGCATAATGTTTTATTTTTAATTTCCTTGGAATATTTATTGATAATAATTCATATACATAATACATATAACTGATCGAGGCTGTTCCTAATAAAGATTGGTAGGCTATAATCACACAGTTTTATTTTTTTTTCTTTCAGATATTGCTGTTGTGGCCCCAATACCAACCAGTCTAGCTAACTGCAGTGGCAGAGCAAATGAAATGGTCTTATCCATCAGGTGTGGAGAAAAGGAAGTAAAGAAAAAGTGAGGATGGAAAAATATCAAAGGAAAAAGGTGTGGGGTTGTTATTATTATTATTATTATTATTAAATGTATTCAGTGATGGATTGAATTTATATGAATCCATGTTATATCTTTCAGGGGCATTACTCAAATATTTTGGAACGACTTCATCAGGTGAATCACAGCTGTCTTCTTCCTCCACTGATGTCACTGCTGCTGAGGGAGCATCAGCACAGGTACCAGGGCCGTCTTCTTCCTCCACTGATGTCACTGCTGCTGATGGAGCATCAGAACAGGTACCAGGGCCGTCTTCTTCCTCCACTGATATCACTGCTGCTGAAGGAGCATCAGCACGGGTACCAGAGCCGTCTTCACCCTCCACTGATCTTCCACCTTTCTCATCTCACTATTCTAATTTAGCTCAACCACATGATCTAGCTGACTGGCCATCTGTTTTGTCAGATGAAATCAGGACAGATTTCGTCAGGAGAGAGTCAATTTTGGTTGGTCCTGAGTTCACATTTCCTAAAAGAGGAGATGGTAGAAGCTTTAACATTCACCACAGTTATAGGACATTAATCAATGGGGAGAAAATTAAGCGGAGTTGGCTTCTCTCTTCAAGAAAAAACAATGCAGTCTATTACTTCTGTTGTAAATTGTTTTCAAAACAGACCTGCAAATTGATCACAGAAGGACTGTCAGACTGGATCCATTTAGGTACATTATTGAAAAGCCATGAAAATAACCCAGAACACACTAAGAACATGGTAATATGGAAGGAGCTTGACCTGCGTCTTAAGAAGGGGAAGACCATTGACCAGGTAGAAGTGTCTCTTGCAGAAGCCGAGAGGAAGCGTTGGAGGGAAGTACTCACTCGTTTAGTTTGCATCATCAAGTCTTTAGCAGAGAGAAACCTAGGGTTTAGGGGTTCTGTGACAAATTACACCATCAAAGCAATGGCAACTTCCTAAAAGAGGTAGAACTTCTTGCCAATTTTGATCCAGTAATGAAAGAGCATATCGGCCGGGTGGAAAGTGGAGTGGGTACTCATGCTACCGATTTAGGCAAAACTATTCAAAATGACCTGATTACCCCCATCAGTGACAAAATAGTTGAGAAAATGGTGACAGAAATTAAGCACTTCAAATACTATGCCATTATTTTGGATTGTACTCCTGATCTAAGCCACCAAGAACAAATGTCAGTTATCATCATCACTGTCAAACTAGAAGAAACATCAGAAATTAAAGAATACTTTCTGGGATTCCTTGTGGCATCAGACACAACAGGTCTCGGTTTGTCCTCTCTCGTTTTCAAAAGGCTTGAGGAGCTAAACTTACCCTTAATGATTGCAGAAGGCAGTCTTACGACAATGGAGCCAATATGAAGGGAAAGAATAAGGGTGTTCAAGCAAGGCTCCTAGAATAAAACCCTCGTGCACTTTATGTACCTTGTGGGGCACATACCTTGAACCTTGCAGTGGCTGATGCAGCCAAAAGCTCCATAGATGCCACAAGCTTCTTTGGATATGTACAAAAGGTATACAATTTATTCTCAGCAGCACCTCAACGATGGACTATTTGGAAACAGTAAGTCAGTATCACTCTAAAGTCCTGAAGTGAAACGAGGTGGAAAAGCCGACTTAAAAGTATTGAGCCTTTGCGTTATCAGGCCTCTATGACAAGGGAGGCATTGTTGGAGGTCAGAAAAAAGACAACAGATGCTACAACAAAAATTGAGGCACAATCTTTGGCAGAGGAGGTGGGGTCATTTAGATTTCAGATTTGCACTGTAGTATGGTATGATATCCTCTCCAAAATGAACAGTGTCAGCAAGTTCCTACAATCTGCCAAGATACAGCTGGACGTGGCAGTTAACCTCCTAGAGAAGACTAAAGCATTTTTCATAACATACAGAGATAATGGTTTTGCTGGAGCACAAGCCACTGCAAAAGAGATATGCGAAGATATGCATGTGGAGGCTGTTCTCAAAGAGAAGAGGATAAGAAGCACAAAGACACACTTTGCTTATGAATCTCCAGATGAACCCATAAACGATGCAATGAAGAGGATGAAAGTCACGTTTTTCAATGTGGTGGTCGACTCAACCATTGGATTTTTAAATGACAGATTCAAAACACTAGGGGAAGTGAGAAGTAAGTTTGGAGTGTTGCTTAACTTTCCAAATATGATCAATGAGGCAGTGACAGAGGAGTGTGAAGAACTTGGGAAAACATTAAGCTGTGGAGAAGCTGATATTGATGGGAGAGATCTGGCCACTGAAATTGGGAACCTTCCAAATTTGCCGAAAGAATCAAAAGACAACATGACAGCACTTGGACTCCTAAGTTACCTTCATCAAAAGCAGTTGAAAGAAATCTAGCCCAATCTTTGGATAGCACTTCGGATTGCTTGCACTCTCCCAGTGACAGTGGCATCAGCAGAAAGAAGCTTTTCAAAACTAAAGCTCATAAAGACCTATCTCAGATCCACAATGGCACAAGATCACCTCAGTGGACTCGCTATCATCAGTATTAATCAAGAGATTAGCAGGCAGCTGTCTTATGATAGTGTTATTGAACATTTTGCCGCTAGAAAATCAAGGAGGTACAGATTATAAGAACTTCAGAGTACTGGTATTTATGTTTTGACAAACATTGATGTTTTTTGTTAATTTTTCTAATCATGGTTGCAGTCGGCTTCAACAATTTTCCTTTATTTCTTCTTGGTCTCTTATTTATCATTTTATCAAACTATATTTACAATTGTCAATTTTATTTTCCGCCATTGCTTATTATTTTCCCCACATTAAAATCATTTCAAATTTATACTGTATTATGTAATTTTGAATATTTTTAATTCTTTAAATAATAAAAGAGGAACACTGATACTGATTTACCTTCCTGTTATACGGGGTGTCCCATTCGAAATGAAACAACTTTGAAACTCTGTAATTTTTAAAGTATTAATGTGAGAATGTTGAAACTTTGCCAGTTACTACACCATATGCATAAATTTTTGTCATAATGTTTTTTTTTGTTTCAGATTGAATTATGTTTACCACACAAGAAAAAGCGAAATGTGTGTTATGGATGGCTGAGTTGAAGTCCTCTACTCTGGTGCAACGGCGATTCCGTACAATCTTTCACAAGGAACCACCCACCAGAAGAGACCTATATGCATGGACCAAGAAATTTGAGGAGACTGGCAGTGTTCTAAAGGAACACTCTGAAGGGCGTACAAGATCGGAAGATGTTGAACGAATACGCGGCGCCTTTGGTAGTAGCCCGAGAAAGTCCATGCGTCGTGCCAGCCAGTGTCGAACTGCAGATTCCTCGTTCAACTGCGCATAGAGTCGTGCGCAAGCGGCTGCAGCTCTATCCATATAAGCTTCAAATTGTTCAGCATATAACATGTGAAGATCTTAACAAAAGGAAATATTATGCTATGCACAATGTATCTAATATATCTAAATGTTACAATTCACACATATCATATGAAACTTTATGACATTGACTATTTACTGTGTGACTATTACATTGTTTACATCATTCAATAAAAAATTATAAGGTTTCAAAGTTGTTTAATTTCGAATAGGACACCCGGTATATTTGTGAAATATACTGTATATATTTGGGTGTGCCTAAAATTAAACTTTTAAGACTTTATTTCAACTTGAGCTTAATTATTTTCAAAATTTAACATAAATATACTTTTGGAGTCTTCTGAACATTCACTTAAGCCTATCTTTTTTAATCTCTTTGTAGGCCTATACAAAAACGACACACATAAAATAACCACAGTATATTTTTTGAATAACACTTATTAACATACATTTTTTAGTAATATTTCTTGGCTTTGGGGTTTTGTTTCCTATGGTATTCTGCAACCTGCAAAAGGTACTGTTTTTGATTTTCAGCTGTTGTTAGTGTTGCATTGAACTTCATAATGAGAGCCACACCACGTTCTGCAAGATCATTTACAACTCTCAAATTTTTAACTATTTCTTTTGCGGCATTGTAATGTGCCGAAAATGACCACCTTTCAGGATCTTCATGAAGAAATTCTGCGAATACTCCTGTGATTGTGAAAAATGATTTGGTTCTTTGCGTGCAAAAATCAGGTAAAGTTTTGTGAGAAGGATAAAAAGGGCTGCTGAACCCTACGCACAAAATCTTCATGGCAAGGAACTTCATTTGCATTTTTGGCCATCATCCTTTTGACATCAAATGATATCTCTGGATCAAAAAAATGCAAAAGCAACATTTACCTCATTTAAGTACCACAGGTGGCGTCCAAGACAGTTCAGCTCTTGAAAGAGCTTCAGATCATTTGCTGGAGCCTTTATGGCCATAGAGCTTTGGAACCATGCTTTTAATTATACCTTTACAAGAAATATATTAAAATTTAAAAAGTTTACCCATTTCCTTTCTGAAGCTGTATTTCCTTTTAATCTCAAATTCGGTATTTCCTTCTGTAGATCGAATTGATTTCTAAACAACCACATTTTGAGAGAGTAAATGGCTCTTGACATCCATCTTGCTCGATGGACAGGACCTGGGCGCTTAAAAGAAATACCTGTGATTGGAATCCCACCCAAAAATGTGATTGAGAGCTCCAGAAGCTCTCGATAATCATCCCGAGGCTATTGTTCATGTAGGGTTGCGAACATGATAATGTCATCTTTAAGAGCAATAATTTCTTCTGCACCAACATCTGCATGGGTAATAGCCCGATACTCATTTTGAATGACCTTTGGCCAGAATTTCTGGAAATGCTTGAAAATCTCTATGTTTGGAGATTTAGAGTTATCGTTCAAAAGTATCTCATATGCTTTGCACAAAACAAGCTCATGAATGTGATGTCTGCATACCAGAAAAAGTATATCCTTTTTAAGGTATTGCTCTAGTATAGTGCATGTACCTGCCCTTTGTCCAGTGTTGCTGGCAATGGTATCGAAACTTAAGCCAATAATTTTATGTGTGATATTCCACTCTTCAATTGTTTCAATTACTGCTTTAGCGACCGTCTCTCCAGTGGAATCAGGAAGTTTTGGGACACTCAGTAATTTTTCAACACCATTTCCAGAAACCGCGATTGGTAAGCGATCAACATTTGTCTGATCTTGACTTGTGAGGTCTGGTAACATTTTGCCATCCCAGTGTAAAACAAAAGGGACATGAGCATTGCCGAAGGAGTTTTTTATTTCCAGCGCACTAGTTTTCCGATATTTGGTTCTAGCCCGATGAATGGCCCTGTGACTAATTATCATGTCACCAACGTCATGTCCAAGACTTTGTGTTACGGCACTGATAATATGCGATGCACTTCTACTTCTTGTTGATGTTCTGTCCAATGCAGAGACAACTGCTTTATCAATTACCTGTTTACTGCCTCGTTTAGGTGCCTTACGAATTGAAACTTCCTTTAGAGCTTTATGAGTATTGTAGGTTGAAGTTGAGGGAAGGCAAATATCTTCATCGCTGCTGGAAATGATGCTACAAACAACAGTTGCGACAGTTTCTTGCATTTCTGAATGAGCTTTCAAACGCTGTGATTCCAATGCTCGTTCTCGCTTCATGATTCGTTGCTGTTTCTTGACTTCTTTCTTGTCTATACCTGCCATATAACCTGGTTGGCCTTTCTGTCTTTGAGCAATAAGAAAAGCACGGTCTTCCTCTCTTTTGGTTAGAGATAGGACATTTTGATGAGCAATGTCAAATAATGTATTTAGAGATTCGACAAACTTTTGTTCCTTTGAACACTGAGTCTCTGTTTTCCTACTCTTATTCTTTTTCAATAAATTATAATCATCAACAAGTTTATTAATCAGTTTGATAACATAAGGTTTGTGGCTCGTTGCAATTTTTGCCTTGTCCCATATATTCATCAATTCCTCTGCTATTAATTTTATAGACTCCTTACGGGAGCATTTTTCTTCGTGCAAATGGAAAAAATAAACTGACAAAATTTCCTTTTTTAGTGGTAGTTTTGTCTCTGGTAGGTGCGCAAATGGAATTTCTAACAGATAAACAGCTTCTTTACTTCTTGTAGAAGACATAATTTTGTTTAACCACTATAAGGATCGAATATCATATTCTAAACACTATCTGAAAATCTGAAACAGAAAAACACAATTATATATATATGGTTGTTACAGAAAAACAAAATTATACATATATATATATGGTTGTATACGTATTTGAGGTCTGCGCGGGCACCTTAACTTGACCCACACCCGCAAGTATTTTGAAGTGGGGCCCACATCACGCCCGCAATGTGGGTACCCGCGGGCAACCCGCGCAGGCCTCTAATACGTATACACACATGTAAGCGTGTTTGTGAGCGTGTGAGAAAAATTAGCATTGCCTATCTGCACCGACGAAAGGTTCGCGAGTGACTGAGAATGACAGGTTTAGACTTGAGCTCTTGAAGTCGTTGAGCACCCACTTAATATTCATTAAATTGAACAAGATTTTTCCTGAACAGTTTTGTTTCGATATGTAACCAATTCACATTGTTTGCTAAGCTGTCTGCGTGTATCATAAAAAACTCAGGGGACCATTCTGAGTTCATTCCCATCTTGAAACGGACATGTTATGTGCCTTGAAAAGTGGACGCTCAATTCTACCAGTTGAGGTTTAAGTTTTGGTTTTTGGCTAAAAATATAATAGTTACCCCTTTTTCTTTTATGTATTCAATCTGACGTGAAGGCAGCGAGTCTTTTGCTTATATTGAGGTCCTAAATGTAGCAGGGCTAGGCTGCTTTAAACCCTAGATCCATGTCCCAAAGCTGGATCCTGTCTGCTTTGCAGATAGCTGGTGAGGGAAGCTATATTTATGGGACCTCTTTGCGAGTGACCCGTTGCCCACGTCGGGCTAACATCATGAAAAAGAAAAACTATGGTATTTGTCATTTACCATTACTTATTCGGACTATAGTGGATTTAATTTTCCCAGAAGAGTTCCTTGTTCCATGCACTGTCTGCGTGTATCACATATATATACTGTATGTATATATAAAAGGAGGCGCCCATATAAGAGCTTGCCTAGGGCGCCAAATACCCTTGCACCACGGTGTATATATATATATATATATATATATATATATATATATATATATATATACACAGGGTGTTTCAGGAGGAAAGGTCAATACTTCGGGAGGTGACAGTGTCGGTCATTGTGAGAAAAAAAGTTCATATGAACATGTCTAATTCTGAATGGTTACGGAGATAGAGCTGTTTGAATCTACAAATACAAAAGCATTGTTAATGGTAATCAAGAAAGAGAAACCAATTACTGTTTCTAACATTTAATGTTTAAACATTGGCATTTTGAATGGTATCAGATACAGAAATGACAAATTTGTTACACTTTACAATACGTTTTCGAAAATCCCACCGTCAACCTCAATGCACTTTGCAACTCGTGTGCGAAGATCGCGTGTTGTTCGTCTGAGTTGATCTTGACGTTCCTTTATGCGGGCAGCAGCATCCAAAATGCGCGCGAGCAATTCGTCTCGTGTATCCACCTTTCTTTTGTAAACTTGACTTTTCATCCATCCCCACAAACAATAATCTAACGGAGAGAGGTCTGGAGACCTTGGTGGCCATTGAATGGGACCACCGCGGCCGATCCATCGACCAGGGAAAGTTTGATTTAGGTATTGCATCAGCAGACGGGTAGAATGTGGAGGAGCTCCGTCATGCTGAAAGTACATAACATCCTCCAATAGTCCTGGCAATTCATTTTGCAGAAATTCTAGATAACTTTGTCCTGTAAGACGATTATCTAAAGTAACAGGGCCAATCAGCTGATCATCGATGATATCGCACCACACATTAGCAGAGAAGCGATGTTGAAAATTTGTTTCCACAGTGGCATTTGGATTTCCGTCTGACCACCAATAAGAGGTACGAGTGTTGTTGATACCGTCACGAGTGAAAGTAGCTTAGTAGTATAGTGGCAAAATGTGAGACAGCAATGGATCAATTTGAAAATTTCCCCCCCTCACCGTCCTTCATGGCGGTCCTCCACCGTCCTTCATGGAGGTCCTCCACCGTCCTTCATGGCGGTCCCTCCTTTATGAGGTGTCCTTCATGGTCCTTCAAAAAAAAAAAAAAAAAAAAAAAAAGGGGGAAAAAAAAGAGGAAAAAAAAAAGAGGATTCGTCTTCACAAAAAAAAAAAGGAAAAAAGGGAAAAAAAAAAAATTAAGAACGGACTGAGCCTCGCCTTCCTCCTTCAAAAAAGTTCTTTCATGAGGCAAACAAGAACAAACATGCAAATACATACATACATTCAAGTACTTTCTATTCAGGCAAATTCCGCCAGACAGTAGACACGAAAACTTAAAATGAATATCTGAAAGGTTGTAATAAGCCTAACCAGATTGCGCATCAACACATCCAACTTTCGTCTGTTAACAAATTGCGAACAATACATAAATCAAAATCAGACTGAACATATTTTAAATCGAAAAACAAGTTCTTTGTTTAATATCTGTATTATGAAAAATAAAATTAATATTTAATATTTTAATTTAAATAATTTAATTTCTCTTTTTTTAAGGGAAACTGGCTTATTTTCAAACGAGATGACCTTCAAATACAATATATACTTATAGTACACGCATATTTGTTTATTTACTTTTAAATATGTAGTTTTCTGTTATTTACATCGCTATATACCATTACATTCACTTTCACATGCCATCTTCTGGTATATGAATTAATAATTTTACCGTTCATCAAATTTCGTTATAAAATTACATGTGTTAAAAGAACAAGTTGCGTAACGA